>VZQC01015743.1:2806430-2906126 GCA_009823505.1 Rhizomys pruinosus
TGTTGTGTTGTGTTGTGTTGTGTTGTCATTTTCAGGAACGCTGCTTCTATCTCTTTCTTTATTTCTTCCTTGACCCAATAATTATTCAGGAGTGTGTTGTTTAGTCTTCATGTGTACTTATAGATAGTTGGGCTTATCCTGGTGTTGATATTGAGCTTTATTATACTGTGGTCTGACAGAATGCATGAAATAATTTCAATAATTTTCTATTTGTTGAAGTTTTTTCTGTGTCCCAGTATCTGGTAGTTCCATGGGGTGCTGAGTAGAAAGTATATTCTCTGGTGTTTGAGTGGAATATTCAGTAGATGTCTGTGAGGTATATTTGGAGTAATATACGTTCAGTTCAGATGTCTCTCTATTCATTCTTTGTCCAGTTGATCTATCCAAAGAACTCAGTGGGGTATTGAAGTCCCCCACTATTAGTGTGTTGGGATTAACCTGTGTCTTGAGGTCCTGAGGATTGTGTTTATAAAGTTCGGTGCACCAGAGTTTGGTGCATAAACATTTAAGATTGTTACATCTTCCTGGTTAATTATTCCATTGATAAGGATATAATGCCCCCTTTTGTCTTTTCTGATTAATTTTACTCTAAAGTCTATTTTGTCTGATATTAGAATGGCAACTCCTGCTTGCTTTTTGCTACTATTTGCTTGGAATATCTTTTTCCATCCTTTCACTTTAAGTTGGTGCTTGTCCTTGAGGGTGAGATGGGTCTCTTGTAGACAGCATATAGATGGATTCTGTTTCCTAACCCATTCTCCCAGTCTTTCTCTTTTGATTGGGGGGTTTAGACCATAAATAATTAAGGTTATTATTGAGAGATGTGTGTTTCTTCCTTTCACCTTATTTTCTGTTTGCATTCTTGATCTAGGTTTGAATTTTTCAGTTATACTTTTATTAATTTCTCTCTCTAGCTGCTTGGGGATAGGTGCTCCTTTCATCTGTACTTTGAATTGCTTCAAGTATTTTCTGAAGGGTTGGCTTTTTGGACATATATTCTTTCATCTTGTTTATGTCATGAAAGGTTTTTTTCTTTCCTTTAACTAGACATTTTTGTTGGGTATAGTAATCTGGGTTGGCATCTATAGTCACTTAGTACTGGTAATACATTAGTCCACGTTCTTCTAGCTTTCATAGTTTGCATTGAGAGGTCAGCTGTTATTCTGATTGGTTTTCTTTTATATGTAACTTGCTGTTTTTCTCTTGTGGCTGTCAGTATCTTGTTTTTGTTTTGGGTGTCTAGTCTTTTAACTATGATTTGGCATGGGGAATTTCCTTTCTGATCTTGTCTATTTGGATTTCTATGTGTTTCTTGTATTTGTATGGGTTTGTCTCTTTTCAGGGTAGGGAAATTTTCTTCTATTATTCTGTTGAAGACCTGATCAATACCATTGTTGTCATTGTTGTGGGATTCTTCTCCTTCCTCTATCCCTATGAGGTGGAGGTTTGATCTTTTCATAGTGTTCCAAATTTCCTGATTGTTCCACTCCTGTGTTTTCTTTTAATTTTTGTTTGTTTGTTTGTTTGTTTTTTCGAGACAGGGTCTCCCTGTAGCCCCAGCTGTCCTGGAATTCACTCTGTAGACCAGATTGGCCATGAACTCACAAAGATTCGCCTGCCTTTGCCTCCCAAGTGCTAGGATTAAAGGCATGAGCCACCACGCCCGCCTAAATTTTTCATAATCTTTGTTTGAGCTTTCTAGTTTTTCCTTGCTATCTTCGAGATATAACATTCTATTTTCTGCTTTGTCCAATCTGCTTTTGAACCTTTCTCCCATCCTTTCTTACTGATTGGATGCGTGTTCAATTTCCTTTTTTGTTTCATCCTGTGATTTCTTTGGTATTTCCACTTCCTTCTTGAGCTTGTCATTCTCTTCTTGTAGCTCCTTGTTTCTCTGGTCTGTTTCCCTTTTCATTTTGGCATGAGATCTTTTCAGTGTTTCTAATTCCTTCCTGAGTTTGTCATTCTTTTCCTCTAGTTCCTTCTGGAGTTTGTCATTCTTTCCCTCCAGTTCCTTCCTGAGTTCTTTATTCTCTCCTTTTAGTTCTGTGATTTGTTCTTTATATTCTTTAATTTCTTTGATTATGTCTATGATTGTTCTTCTAAGATCCATGTCCTGGGTTCCTTCTAGCTAGATCTCATTGTAGGGATCTTCTGTAAGACTGGTAGTGCCTGGTGGAGATTTATTATGTGCTTTTCCCATGTTCTTTTTCCTTTGTGTTTTTGGCTTATGGGTTTATTTTATTGTTTGTATTCTGGTGCAAATCTCAAATGTTTCTTTGCTGTGTTGAAAGCTTAATTTGCTTGTTTCCTACAGATATGTTCATTCTCTTCTTGGTTTATGGAGGGCTGGTTATGTTAGGTTTCCAGTTTTCCCTTTTGGGGAAGGTTATATTGGGAGGTTCAGCTGGCTCTTCCCTTTCTGGTCTGGAGGTTCTCCAGAAGTCCTATTCTCCAGGTCCAGAGCTATTGCCTCTCTTTGGGCCTGATGAGGGTCCCACTGGCTGGGTGACTCTTCCCTGCAGCTGTGAATGCTGGGGCAGGTATGGCTGGCTGGTGGGCAACAAGCTGTGCCCAGCGGAGCTGTCGTGCTCACCTATTCCCCATGTGCCATGCTGCTTCCTCTCTCTGGACCTGGTAGGTGTCCAGCTGGCTGGGTGACTACCGTTTTATAAATATTTTTAAATTGCCTTTAAACAACTACAGATTTAACATAATTTCTGCATAAGAGAATGATTTCCAATTTCAAGTAGATCATGTTTACAGATATTGTTGATTTGATTAAGGCAGATACTCCAGGTATAGGGGCAACATTATGAGTCCATATGATAAGAAACATACAGTTTAATACTATTTCTATAGCTGTTCTTATTTGCTTAGAGTTATGAAGTAAAAGCTTCAAACCAATAGAGGTACTTTGATGAATATTTAAAAAATAGGTTATTTTTAAGCATTTTTAGAATTCTATAAGTGAGTATTATTTTCATCCTTCCCTCTCCACTCTAACTCCCTACCACCCCTCCACTCCCTTTTAATGTCTTATTCTTTTCTTTTATTATTGTTGCATATGCAGCAATACATTTTGACACACATATTGCACTGAGTCAATTTAGTGGTTCTCAAGTGTACATGTGTTTAGGGCTCACCACTTAAGCCTTAGGAAAGAGCAGAATAGGAGGCAGAAAGATTATAAGAACCCCAGGACCAGAATGCTTTCTGTAAGATAGTGTCTTCTAGAAACTGGAGGGGAGCTGCATCCATGAGGTCTCAAAAATATGGTTGCTTGAACAAGACCTGCAAAATAAACATACCAGCTGACACGCCATTGCGGATGGGGAATGAAGAACTACAGGCTATCAGTGGATGCTGAGGGAGAGACAGACAATTTTCATCATAGGGCAAGCTCTGAGAGTTTTTCCAATCAAACAGCTTAAAACATTCCTGTTCTCCTAGCACAATCATGACTCTGAGAAAGAATAAAGATACTTTGTGTTTGTTAGATGAATCTAGTTGTGTGAGTGTGTGTGTGTGTGTGTGTGTGTGTGTGTGCACGCAGGCATATGTCTTATCTGTCTTGTTCATCTCTAGCCCCTTTTATAGGAAAAATAAGTTTCTAGAGATTCTTGTGTGATATAAAATTCCACAGTGGAATGTGTTGCAAGCTTAGGTGGGAGCATATTTGCTGGCTAAAAGGAAGTCTTCTGGGGGCCAGGGGGATTCTGGTTGTGAATGAACAGTACAGTTAATTTGAGGGAGCCAATCTCTAAGTCTGAAGGCTGCCCCTTCCACACAGAAATATATCTTCTGTTGACCCTTTGTTTTACTGCTCAGACCTCCCTGATTTTAAGATGAGGTTTCTGCAGATAGGAATTGCTGGAAATAGTGAGAATGGAATATAGGATGATTTTCCTGTGCTCTCAAAATCTCTGTTAGAGACTGCATATGTCAGGCTGCTGGTAAATCCATCTGGCACAGCATTCCTGACAGGCAAAATTGCTGTCTTGGAGCTTGCTTTCAGGAAGGTTTCCATTTGAACTCCCTGGTTGCTGACATCCCCATAGACTATGAAATCCAGCACTAGCTGTCAACAAGCTGGCAGCTGCCTGCTGTGCGCCTTATATGTTGGGCCCTCCTTGCTCCTGCAGTCTCCTGTGTGATGATTTATACCAAATAATAGCCATGCAAAGGACCAAGAATGAGTCCTGCACCCAAATGTCAGTGTGGTTCCAGCTCACCCAGGTGCTCCATTCTTATTTTTCAGTGTCCTTTGAACAAAATTCTAACTGGTTACCTCCAGCACACCATTTCAGCCATCTTTCAGCTAACCTAAGGTCCAGAAGCGACATAGATCATGGGAGGCTACTGTATGAAGTGGTAACACTGCACAGAGCAGTGGATCAATAACTATTTATAAATAGATTTATCTGATTCATTTATCATCTAGAGTGAGTGTCAGAGTGTGCATGTGTCTGTGCCTGTTGTGTGTTTGTGGATGTGTGCCCAACTTGTTTGGTTTGAAATTCTAATATTTGAAGGAAAGTACTAAGCCCGAAGAACACAAGAAAATAAACTTATAATTTATAAAATATAGCCATCTGAAAATGTACAGATAATAGCCTCAAAGACACACACCTATATTTCCATAGTGACCTGAAACAACTAAACTGGGAACTTTGAGGAACATTTTGGGAATTCTGCTGCTACAAGGATTTATTGCTCCTCTTTCTGAAACCTCCTTATCCATTTCTTTCTTTCCTCCTTTACCCTCTCTTTTCCTTCTTTCCTCTTTGGTGTGTTTGTTCCAGCCCCTTAGCAATTTGCTGAGTGGCAGAGCTGGCAGCAGGGAGCTGATTAGCAGCAATATTTGAGATAAAGACTTTGGCTGCTTTAAAGCCTTCATGGCTTGGCTCTCCATTCTAACTCCTGCCTGAAAGGTGATCAAAAATTAAGTGAAAGAGATAAACATGTCAATGGGTTCTTTTTGAAAAGGAGTCTATTTGTCTTAAAGCTTGTTTTTTTTTTCTTTTTTCAAATTTTTATTTATTTTTGTATGTGTAGGAATGTACTGTCTGCATGTAGGTTTGTGCACCTGTGCCGTGCAATGCCGCGGAAGTCAGAAGAGGGCATTGGATTCCCCTGGAACTGGAGTTAAAGATGGTTCTGAGCTGCAATGTGGGTACTGGGGATCGAACCCGGGTCCTTTGCAAGAGCGGTCAGCACTCTTAACCACTAGGTCATCTCTCCAGCCCCTTAAAGCTTGTTAAAGAGCCGTGGTGGCTTATGTTTCTTAAGTACTTTTGTCTTATTTTGGTTACTTGATTAGCCCTGTGCTTCTGTAGAAGACCAGCTAGATCTTGTACACTCTGGCTGCAGTCAGTCCAGCCAGTCTACTAGCCTGGGCTTACAGATAGTTTGTAGAGATGCTTTTCCTTTCAAGATCCTATCTCCTTCATTGGAGGTCACTTTGTGTAGCAGCATTAATTTTTTTTTTAATTTTAATTTTTAATTTTTTATTTTTTTTATTTTTGTATGTGTATGCATTAATTTTTAAGAGAGGCTCAGGATGGAAGCAATGCTTTTCTCTATCATTCTATTGCTCTGAGGACAGGAGCAATCGAAACATGTGCCCTCACATTGTCTTCCTCCTCTTGTATTGGCCAGCCTTTAATACACTTTACGGGTTTAAAATATTCTGTTTCTTTCTGGTGGTGTGTCCAGGCATAGGTATCTCCTATGATAATCCACTATAAAGAACAATGAGGAAGCACTTTACCCTCTCAGAAAGTAGTTACTTCAATTTATAAAATGGTTTTAACATGTTTTTAACATGTTTTATACCATCTACATTTTACTTGTTTACCATAATGGCCTGTAAACAGAAACTGGCTAATAGTGCCAAATAAAGTCACTTTTATAAGTCTGAAGGCACTACAACACCATTGGTACTGATAAAATAGTATTAAAGTGATTACATAAATGTATGCACATAAATTTCTAGGGGCAAATGCCTTAATTATAAATCTTAAAATTAATAGTAATAAGGAGTCAGTATATGCAAAGTGGTTTAAGATATAATGGGTAGATCATTCCTGTTACCTCATTTTATCTTTCCAACCATATCCGGACTTTGAAAACAAGATCACCAACAGTCCTGAAGCTCAAAAACCAAACTCAAATTTATAGTTGTATCATGTGATAAAAGAAGGACTAGAACTAGAGTCTTCAGAATCGCTGTTGACTTTAATAGAGGGCAAAGCACATAGGAGACAGATGGTTACAGAAAACAAATGAGGTAAGTGTTTTTCTTTGTGCAACTATGTTCTACTGGGTCTATTGTAGTTAGCTGTCTTTGAGCTGAGGGAGTCTATGAGTAAGTAAAAATCAATATATACATTTGGTAGCTTTGAGTTCCACATCACACATTAGGTCATGTTCAACTGTCCAGTTCAACTGGCCAGATTTTCTTTGGAGATATTTGGATTTGGACCTTGTATACTATCTGCCTTCTTCTCATCCATTTACGTACAATGTAAAATGTCATGAATTTAAATATTAAAATACTATTTTAAAACTCCTGACTCATTTGGTTAGAGCAGTGAACTCATATGCTATCACTGTAGGCTAACCTCTATGAACTTCCTAGCACCATTAGGACTTATACTTTATTTTGCATAATCCCAAGCATTGTAAAGCTGTTTCCTGTGCCTTAAGGACATAGATGAAACTCTACTTAGTATTTTGGTGACATTATCCATGGTTATAGTTTGTAATAGTGGAATGCAGCAATTGAAGGGCAGGAAAGGGAAATAAGGGGACTTACCTTACAGTTGTGACAAACCAGCACCCCATTTTTGACAAAAGGAAGTTCAATTTTAAACAATTCTAGAGACTCTTAGCTTTACTCATTCTGTAGGATGGATCAATAGAATCCTTACACACTCACTGTCAGTTCTCAAACTGCTCAGTAGAAAATGCTTCAATGAGCCAGTTATTCTCGGTGATTTTCTCAGGGAAGATGTGCAGTATGTTTACTATGATTTTTACATTTCGAAAAGTCAAGAATACTATCATTTCACAATAATATTAATCTGTGACCACATGAGAGGAGAAACTGTTATGTAATTACATTGTCAAACTCTAATAATGCTTAAATTTATCTTCCTGCTTGGCTTTGCATTAATCATATTTTTAGCAAAATTCACCTGACCTTGTACAGAAGTTTCAGTACTCCAAATTGATAATTTGTGTGAAAAAGAACCATTTCCAACAACAAGCTTGATTGTTATCTTATCAAAAATCATCTGAACCATCCATCAAAAATATTCTTTTAAAAAGATCTCCAAAAGTAATTGGTTTTTGATTATTTGTTTTTACTGAAAATTAAAGAATAAAAAAAGAGAGATGGTTAATATGAACAACACCTCTATGGATTTGATTCTTGGAGCAATATGAATACTGGCAGGCTAGATGTGAAATTTCGTTGAATGTCAGTCACTTCACACTAGTGGCCTTGCCGTAGCCTTTGGAGTGCTATGAGGCTTTTTTTTTTACTTTTTTTTTTTTTTTTTTTTGTATTGGAACTACACCAGGAATTACACCAGGAATTATGTCAGTCCTGCAGCAATTTTCAAGAAGCCACAAGTCCATGATCCTGAAACTTTGACTGCTGACAAGAAGTTGCTTGGAGCAGCAGTGTTATTAACAAGCCACCTCTCTGGCACCCGATCTGCACTGGAAGCCATTCCCAGCTCCTCGTCTCCATCTGTCTCTCTGTACGATGGGGCGTGCACACCAGCAGGCTCTGACCATGAGGTTCCGTTCGCTGCTGAGTTACTCATCAAACATCTCATGCTGCGTGGACTCCTTCCTCTCAGTGTTGAAGGCTGCAGGCAGCCAGTCCCAGAGTCTGACAGAAGTGTACTTACCTCCTTTTATAATGAAGACACTTTAGGCAGGAATTTTGATGGCTTCAGGAATGAAGATATTTTTATGAGTGTGCTGAGATCCATGGGGTGCTGTGGGTGTCTCTCCTGAGATTTATTACCTGTTCTTTGGAGGGGATGTCCCTTGATTTGATGCCATGGGAGCTTTGTTCTCAGCACAGTGTCCTCTGAAGACTACAAGCTTGGATTCTTCCTCCAGCTTTAGAAACGGCCTCTGAGGACTCTCAAGTTCAGAGCTTCTGGATTAAAGTGGAGGATGTGTATATGCCTACTGTTCTGTTCCCCTCTGGTCTTTTCCTGCTACAAACCTCTGCTTCCTTCTTCCTGCTGATTGCCAAGTGTTCTGCAGTGGTCTGCAAATGACTTGCCAGGCACTCGGATCTTCAGTTTTTCAAACTGTCGCTGGAACTTTGCTTCAAAATGGTGGGCTCCAAGTCACTCAAGAAACTTCATTTTCACGTGCCTTTTGGTGGTATTTGTCCTTTTTCATTTGTTTGTTTTTCCCTCTCTGGTGGCAGGAGGGGGAGATTTTGTCCCATACTGTTAACTCTCAGATACCTACATAGTAGTAGTAGTATTTACATGACATAGGGACAGCTCGATGACTAGAACAGTTCCTGGAAGTCACTTTCCACCTTTTCTTAGCTTCAGAGTAGACAATAGCATACTAAACTAAAGAACTAATGAGAGAGGAAGAGGCCTGATGATGAAGAAAAGCATGAGTGTTATGGTCCAAATCTGTCATTTCAGACCTGGGTTTGTCTATTACTCTTCTATGACTTTAGGGAAATTATATTTTCTAAGCCTCAGTTTTGTTATCTATGAAATGGGGAAAGGGTCCCTCACTCATATTGCTCTGGGGGTAAGGTAGTAAGTTAAAATAAGAAGTACATACTCAGTGCTAAGCACAACACATGACATCCAGATAAACACTGAAATGTTAGGTTATGGTGCTATTGTGTCTGAGGATAGACTATCCATCTAAAAGCAAAGGAAACAATTCAACTGAATGATTTTCCAGTCCATTGTAGTGATCCATTGTGTTCAGCATACCTCAAAGTTTTTCGCACATAGGTGGAGCAAATGAAAGAGAAAATAACCATGGCCATCTGGCGATTATACTCCAGAATCTGTGATAGGATTCACCTGGGAATTCAAGACTTTGAGTCAAATATCTTTACTCGCAGGACTGTGTTTCCTTTTACTCATATGAAGCTATACACTCAGGCCCAGGGGCACACAATAAAAATAATGACAAGACCCAGCCCATTGCTGCACAGAGGAGTGAGCTTAAAGATCCATCTCATATTGTTTCCAGTGTTATTTGAAACTCTTGATGTTTTGAAAGGAGAGTAAGCCGCGTGCTGCTTGTAGCTGTTTATGTCTTCTTGCCTAACATCTGTCTTGACCTTACACTATGCTGCTGTCACTCTCCCAGTGTCAGTTCTGAAACAGAAATGTAATCAGACTAACTAGCTAATTGACTAACTTGTTTGTCAGTTTTACCAAGTCACAGAGAAAGCTTCTGGTCACACACCAAATGGTACCCACCCATGTCGTAAAGTTTGTAATTACAATTTCTAGATTTCTAAGATGGGAAGATTGAAGCTTTACAATATAAAATGACACAGAGCGAGTCCAAGTAACACTGGGAAAATCTGAATAAGATAAGCGGATTGTGTCTCGCTCAGCAATGTGACTGAGAAATCTTATAATACAGATTTGCAAAATGTTTGGTGACAGCCACATAGAAAAAAAAAACATAGGGAAGAGGATTCTGTATGATTTCTTACAAATGTGTGTATAAAGGAACCTGGACTTACTGGATGAATAGTTTAATAAAATAGAAGATAGATATCGACTTAGTGATTCATACAAGTAAGGATTTCCTTTTGGACACACATTCAACTGTTTACATGGCTTGTGTAGCCTTTCAATAAAATATTTGGTCAGTGTTTTTTTTTTTTTCCCTACACTCAAAACCTTTAATTGGGGGCTGGAGAAGATGACTCAGTGGGCAAAATGCTTGCTGCACAAGTGTGAGGACCTGACTCTGGACCAGAACCTGTGGAAGAGATAGGTTGTGGTGATGGGCTCCTGCAATCTAGTGCAAGAAGGCCGAGGGAGGAAGTTCTCAGGGGCTTGCAGGCTAGCCTGTGTGGTGAGTTGCAGGCTCGATAAGAGACCCTGCCTCAGAAAATAAATAAAGTAGAGAGGGATAAAGGCAGACATCCTCTGCTCTCCACCTGTGCAAGAAATGACCCATGCAGCTGCATACACGTGAGCACAGATGGACATACACCACCAGAGTGCATGTGTGCTTATGCCCATAAACACGTGCACACACACCTTCAGTGTGCACAGATGGACATACACCACTGGAGTACATGTGTGCCTATGCCCATAAACACATGCACACACACCTTCAGTGGGTCTATGGCCTTTTAATTTCATAGAAAAATGGCATGAAGGAGCTGAGCTACTAGCACTTACTCTTCTTTCAGAGGATCCTAGAAAATTGGGACAATCCTTGCTTTTTAACTTGAAAAGAGTTGGGTAGAGAATAAATAGAACCCTCAAAAAAATTTGCGTATAAAGCAGCACAGAAATATCTTCAAAGAAAGAGCATCTTCCATTGATCTATTTTTAAAATAGAATGATATATTGTGACAAAATCTGAACTATTAGAGCAGCTTCTATCTCTCTGTTCTGAGATGTATATAACCATTACCAGCAGTAGCATGTGCTCCTGCTGGGAGCTTAAAAATAGTTATTTTCTTATTGTCCTCTCTAATATTTAAACATCTTATGCCCTACAGTGTAATAAAACCTTTGTTTATTAAGCATGTTAGCTTTCTTAGTATTCCTACCAAAATCATAGGGAAATGATTAGTGTTTCTCATGATAATGATTTTAGCACTCTCAGGCGAACAGAAGGAATTCTTAACAATGTCTGGAGATCCAAGTGACTTTAGCTAAGTGCAGGTGGCACACTTGAGTGTTGGCATGGCAGGAGTCAGTGACAATACATCTTTGTCTTTTAGACCTCAATAGAGCCATGCTGATTTTAGCCATGGGAAAGACTGTGGAAGGGGGAGGAAACCATGACTTTCCAGCTGTGTTTCTGTAACTCAGATATTTACAGCTGAGATAACTAATCCTCTTTGGCTTTCCCTGCTTTAATGAAAACAATAACAGTTCCTAATGCACAATACCAGATGCGATCATGGTGGCATGTTACATATATTTACTCTGACCTATGTTAAAAGAAAAAGACAGCAGTAAAAAAAAAATGCTTTATTTTCATTGCCTAGCAGTTACTTATACATGTACTCCCCATTATTATCCCAGGCCCACAAATGGACTCCCTGATTACTATGAACTGTGACTGTTATATTCTCAGTATTGCCAAACATCATTCAATCTTTAAAATTCTGAACACTGTATTCTAAAACTCTGGAGCGCCCATACCTGTTAACTCAAGTCATTAAATAACAAGTAACATAAAGAGATGAGGGATGGACATCCTTTTCTGTGATTGTAACTCACCACCTTGCAAATGTGCTTGCACAATACTTTAGACTAACAATATCCCTGGAGTCTTTACCTGCATTCCTCACAATATGCATGTTGCGGCTTTCATTATCCACTCTTAGATTTGCTTTAAAATCTCCCAAAGTGTAGCTCACTTAATTCTTCTGGAAAGGCAGCTGTCCAGTCAACCATGGTTGACTGAAAGAAAGTTCTGTGTAAACTAACTGTAGGAGAGTCATAGATAATCCTTGAAGTCTTAGGTAAGCAGGAAACTGAAACTGTGTGGTTACATAACAGTTGATTCAGGAGCATGGTCTTTATTTTAGCATTTTCTTTCTTTTTTTCCGTTTTCATGGTGTGCTTTTAAGGCCCATGAGTATGCATTTACTGCTCATTTCAAGCTGCAGTTCTGTGGCAAATCTGGGTACAAAGAGACCGTGAAGGACAAACCCGACCATTCATCTGTACACATGTACCATGCTGGCTGCTGTGTGTCATAAAATGAAACTCTGCAGATTTTCCAATTGGAAGAAATAATGAGCTTAAAGCAACAGCTTCTCTGAAAAACAATTGGCAGTTAAATAATGATGGGTATGTTACCAATTCCAGAGGTATCAGCCAAGAAAGATGAAGGATACATACAAAAAGAAGGCTAAAACCCATGTCTTTCTGAGGGTAAACACACATGAGATACTGCTCAGTAGGATGATAACTGCCTGAGGCAGTGTGTTGCATAATAAATCATAGTACAGGACAAATAAATTTTTTCGAGAAGGAAGTAAATAAGGATGAAGTTGTCCAGTGGAAGAGGTGAAAATGGAAGCTAAATACTGGTCTGAAGTTCAGGTTTTCTGGAACGCTTTCTTGCTGGAATTACTTAACAGTTACTAACTTGGTCTCTTTTGTATGAAGAACATGGACTGGTAAACTGAAGACAGTGTTTACAGAAATCAATAGCATTGATTAAAAAGTAAAAGTTCTGTCAAACAGTAGTTTGATCTTCAGGATGGCAAACAGCCTGTTTGATGTTTTTATTGAATCAATTGATTTTTTTTTCCACTGGATGGATTAATTGTTTTACTGTTATGTGGACACTTCCTAAATCAACATGGGTCTCTATAGAGATGTTTATGAAAAACTCTGAATTCACCGACTTATCTAAAATTTCAGAATACAAAAAAACCCTTGTGAAATCCAAATTTTGATATTAAACTTATAAAAGGGTCTTTTCCTCTTATCTTGTTCAAATATGTACTTTGAATGTTGACCAAGTTTTTAGATAATATACCAGCAATAAATGAAAGTTTTTCTGCTATAGATTTTTGAAGATGAAAGAAATAGATCAACTCCATCTGCTCTATACCATCTTTTAAAAATTTGAATGTGTACATTTTCCAGATTTGCTAACACCTAAAGGAAATAGTCAAATCTACTATTCATTCCTGTCAAGAATCTTAGATGCCCACAATATTAGCACTATAAAACTTCACTTGTTCCCTAATAGTTTTAGATTTACTGGAAAGCCTTTTGTTTTAGCAGAAAGTTTAGACATAGATAAAGCCAATTAGACCCTGTTTGTGGAAATGCTGTACAGGTCATATTCTCTGCAGGTGGTGATGGAGAAAGAACTTCTATAATCCTGATTTCATTGTAAAATATTAAGTAGCACATCTCACTGAAGTAGGATTGATGTTGATTATGTAATAACCCCATCTGCATCCCACAGAGATTGATTCACTTACTAGGTAGACTGTGAAGAACCCAGGAAAGTCAATTTCAACAGCTCTGACTCATCAACTTTCAACAAACACTGGGTTGTTCAGCTCTCTCAATTCACTTAATGAGATTTGTCTATTTCATGGAGCCTGGCCACCTGACACAATACAGTGAATGCTTGCTTCCAGAAGGTCTCATATGTCATTCATTCATTTGTTCATTTACATGTTCATCTGTTCTCTTCAGACAGATTTACTTCACAAACACCTCAGTTTCAACAGATACCTTTATCTCATGTGTGACTGATTGATGATCAGAGACGGCTTTCTTCAATGTTTCTATATTGCTGTAACAAAAATGCCCTCAAAAAGCCATTTAGAGGAGGGAAGGTTTGGATCCATTGATCTTGGCCTGCAGTGAGGCAAAACATCATGGTGGCAGGAACACATGGCAGGAATTACTACTTTAGGGTGGCCTAGAGGGAGGGAGGCCCAGTGAGCGAGAGGAGAGAGAGAGAGAGGAGAGAGGAGAGAGAGAGCTGAGAAGAGAGAGAGAGGAGAGCAGAAAGGAGGAGGACGGAGATGAGAGGAGGGAAGGAGAGATGGCAGGAGAGGAGAGGAGAGGAGAGGAGAGGAGAGAAGAGAGAAGAGAGAAGAGAGAAGAGAAGGGAAGGGAAGAGGAGGGGAGGGGAGGGGAGGAGAGAAGAGAAGAGAAGAGAAGGGAAGGGAAGGGAAGGGAAGGGAAGGGAAGGGAAGGGAAGGGAAGGGAAGGGAAGGGAAGGGAAGGGAAGGGAAGAGAAGAGGAGAAGAGAAAGCTCTCCAGTAAGCTTTCCCCTTTCTCCCTTTTAATTTCACCTGGACCACCTGTGTATGGGAATGGCCTCTAGAATTCAGGCAGTCTTCTTCCTTTAGTTCATGTTATCTGGAATTTTCCCTGCAGATACACCTAGAAGTATATTCTCCGAAAAGATAGGTACTTCCCAGTCCAACCATGTCAACATGATAAGCCAACACAGTATGAAGTAAAAATGCTATTTCCTGTGGCCCTCTAATGACTTCAGGTATTGTTATATTTTCAGACATCACCACCTCAAAAAAATCTATGTACTTTTAGCTATTTTTTCTGTCCAGTCTACATAAATGTACTTTTAAATTATTCTTTGTTTCTTCTGAATGTATATTGATTTCCATTGTCTCCATATTCACTGCCCACAAATATTTTCATTTCCCCTAGCACCACCAGGAAGACCACCTGATGACACTCATCAGAGTTCTTTCTCTCTTACTGTCAAATGTCTGCCAAGAGAGAACTACAGGTCCAGCCACCATTCCCTCTCTACCTCCTTCTGCTTCCAGTTTCTATCCTCATCATGTTACAGAAACTCCTTTTCCCAAAGTCACTAATATCTTTCTAATTAGCAAATCTAACAGGGTGTCATCAGTTGTAATTCCTGAAATCACTATAACATTATATGCTTGCTTTACTTCTTTGACTTTTGATATTTTTGTTGTGGTTTGGCTTTTTTGTTTATTTTTATATTATGCATATGACTGTTTTGCCTGAATCGATGTAAGTATACCACATGCATGTAATGTCTACGGAAGATAGAAAAAAAGAGTATTGGACCCCTGGAACTAGAGTTAAGGATGGTTGTTAGCTACCACATGAATTAATCAATGAGATATCTCTCTCCTTGGATACTTTATATATCTGAATAAAAATTTATGTGAATACATACGTGTGTGTGTGTGTGTGTGTGTGTGTGTTTGATCCCTCAGAGTACTCATGCCTTCTCATGCTTTTAATTATGAGCATCAGGAATAGATAGAGTTTCGATATCAGGCAGATACCCATCCAAATTCTATTCACTTGTCAGTTGTATGTTAAATAAATTTATCAGTTTCTTTAATCCCAGTTTCATCTCAAACTATTAATATCTACTGCAAGAGTGCCTAGGATTCAAGTGAGAATATGCATTTACACAGGGACCTCAGCAAGTGAGCTTCTGGCCTATTTCTGAACAGTATTTTAAATTTTCTGTTCAGTTTTTCTGGTGTGATCATATTTTTTTCTTGGTTGGTTATTTTTACTGGATGTTCCCAATGCCACTGCAGCTGCGTATTTTAAAACAAAGTCATTGTGACCTTCATAAAGGCTACTGGCAGCTGACTAGATTCAGTTGGGAAGCACTGGACAGCTGCCTCAGAAAGGGTCATGGACAGGCTTTCTGAAGAATCTCTATAACTGCCTGCTGATATCTGACCCGAGTCTATTCAAGTTCCCTTCATATTTTCCTCCCTTTAAGAGTTGGCTTGTTTGAGCTTCTACACTTGAATTTCTTCTGGATATAACAGAGACCCTGGGTCCTGATTTGGGTCCATTCTTAGCCTTCCTGGCTCACATATTCCTTCATTGCTCCCCATATGGGTTGATAACCATGTTCTCATTTTTTTTTTCAATGTGAAGATTTCCTGCTTGGGTAGCTCTCTGTTGCCCTCACCTGACACAAATCAACAACTAGCAAAGCTGCTTCAGGGTCAGTGAGATGGCTCTGCAAGTAAAGGTGCTTGCTGCCAAACCTGAAGCCCTGAGTTTGATTCTGGGACCTATATGGTGAAAGAGAGAATCCAAATCTGCTCCTGCAAGTTGTCATACATGGTCCATGATCCATCTGACTCAAAGCTTGCACACATACACACAGAAATAAAGAAATAAATATAATACAAATTTAAAGAAGTTACTTCACCAGAAGTCATCCTTTTAACATATGACAGGATCATGTCTTGCAGTCTCTGGAGTAGGAATGGCTACAGTAACCTTCACCTTTACTCTTCTTCCTCTGAACAGTCTCCCAGTCAGTAATCCATAATTACTTCAGCTTTGCAATGTTTCATGCATCCATCTTTTCCTTTAATCTTTATAGAAGTTGAATCATAATGCTATTGATTAACAATAATAGCATTAATAATTAACATTTATCAAAAGTCTATTATGTGCCAGGTACTGTGGCCAGGCTTTACAAGATTTACATATTATAAAAGAAACCTGACACTTGCTTAAGAACTAGAGAAGAAGTTAAAGTTGTCAGCTCCCAAACACACCTTGTAATTTTCTAATGGATAATGTTAGAAATGACCCTGCTTCTTTGACAGAGTATTTAAATGCGTTTCAACACTGTATTAATCACTTTTCTGTTGCTGTGATAAAACCACCATGACCAAGGGAACTTATAAAAGGAAGGTGGATCTCTGGGTTCAAGGCCGGCCTGGTCTACAGAGCAAGCTCCAGGACACCTTGTACTAAAAGGGAGACCCTGTCTCAAAAATACCAAAAAAAAAAAAAAAAAAAAAAAAAAGAAAAAGAAAAGAGAGTTTATTGGCGATCTTAAATTGATCGGCGTCCATGGGAATAGAGTCCATTGTGGTGGGATGGAGTGGGGGTAAGCTCCGGGGAGCAGGCCAGGGCCATGCAGGATCACATCTCCAATGACCACAGGGGAAGAGAAAGAGGACTGAAGAGAGGCGGACGACGGAGAGAGAGGAGAGAGGAGAGAGGGAGGGAGAGAGAGAGCGAGAAGAGAGTAGAGAGCACTAGAATCGACTCTGGCTCAATTCTCTTGGTGAACCACTAAAGCGTGCTGTCCCCCGTGCATAACTCTTCCTCCAGCATGGCCAACCTTCTAAGACCTCCCCAAACAAGTTTGCCATCCAACTTGAAAAAAATGTCCCTGAATACTGTGAAGCCATGGGGGTCATTCTCATTGAAACCACCACATCCTCTTCCTTGGCCCCAATGCTCATGCCCTATAAAATTGCCAAAAATCAAAATTGCATTTAGCCTAACCTTAAAATCCCATAGTTTTAACCAGTCTCAATTCTGTAGAGAGCGGGCGTTGGCCAAAATGGCGCTCGTTGGAACCTTGGCCAGGTCTTATGATCGCGCTGATTGTCGCCGACTGACGCCCAGCTCATTCCCCATGCCCAATCAAAGGAAAGCTGCCAAACCTGACCCTCATTAATGTGTCCGCTGACTTCCGTATATTGCATACCGCTTACGACCAATGAGAGACTGCCATGGCGCTCGCACCCTAGCAGGAGGTGGGGTTGAGAGAAGGTATATAAGTAGGGGACACTGGAAGGAAGGAGAGAGGAAAAAGAATTGATGTAAGAGTTGCCATGAATAAACTGCATCTGGAAGAAACAGAGTTTGTCCTCTCCTTTTTCCTGCTGGCCGGGAACAGAGAGGACGAGGAGAGCGACACAGTGGGGCCCGGTACGGGGAACCTCCATCGTGCGAGCACGGTTCATAACCAGACGCAGGCAGGTGGGCTAGCCGTAAGTTCCCATAATGGAATAAGGTCTCGAGGGATAACTCAGAGATTAGGTTCTCGGGAGTAGAGACCATGGGGAATTCAATTCAATGTGGCCAATGCCGTATACCTTAAAGGAACTGCTGAAGTAAAGTGAATTGCATAAAGACCCAAATTTAGATAGTTCTTAGAGCAGTAGATGAGATCGCCCCTGGTTTCTTGTGACCTGAACCCACGCCACATTGTGGAAAAGTTGGGGGGGGACCTAATGTTTGCTGAGGACAAGGAATTCTGCAGAGAGGTGTAATTCGATTTGGAAATTAATAGGAAAATGCTTGGGCAAAAGGGAGCTGCCAGCAGAAATAAAACAAAGGGGAAAAAACTTTTACAGCAGCTAAAAGAGGAACAGACGCCACCCAAGGGGGTTGAGGAGAAGAGCAGGATATGTCGGCTGATGAGTTGGAGAGTTTGGTAGAAAGCATGGAGGCAAGTGAAGGTTAGCATACGCCGGCAGGCCCGGGACCTCCGACTCATGATGGCCCTGGGACCCCTTCCCCTTTTGTGGTACCTGGACTTGTTTCATCCGGAGTGCTGGAGGAGGTAGCCGCTCAAAATCCAGCCCTATATGCTTTCCAGTCTTCCAAAACCAACAGGACAGATAACGTTATCATGAGCCACTCGATTTTAAAATCATAAAAAATATAGCGGGAAAGTGTGACGACTCATATGGAGTGACTGCCTGCTTAGTGATTTCACAGGTAAAAATCTCCACAGGTATTGTATGACCCCTGGCGATTGGCAAAATTTAGCCTGAGCCTGTTTGTCGCCGGGGCAATACCTGATTGGAAAGCTATATATCTAGAGTTGGCCTATGATCAGGCGCAAAACCGGCCAACAACCAGCCCGCCTGGGATGTGGATATGTTAATGGGGCAAGGACGCTTTGATCAACAAATTAATTATCCTGCCAAGTATACAATCAGATTAATGATATGGGAACCAGGGCATGAGAAAAAATTGCCCAACCGAGGGGAAGTCACCGGAAATTTACCAAAATAATACAAGGACCAACGGAGCCATTTTCTGATTTTGTGGCAAGAATGTGGGAGCAGCAGGAAAAGTATTTGAGTGACCCTGACACTGCCATGCCGCTTGTTAAACAATTGGTATTTGAACAATGTACAAAGGAATGAGGCAGGCAATAAACCCTACAAAATAAAGGCTTTGAATGTGGATGAAGGTCTGTCGGGAATTAGGCGGCCCTCTTACCAATTCTGGCCTAGCAGCTGCAGTCATGCAAATAAGCAAAAGGGCAGATGGGAATGGGGCGGCGAGGTGCTTCCAATGTGGGGACCCCGTCACATGAAAAGAGATTGTCCCCAAAGGAGAGAGGTTGGGTGGTGCTCAGCAGAAGGCACCCCCCCATGCCAAAATTGTGCCCAAGATGCAAAAAGGGGAACCATTGGGCAACTGAATGCAGACAATCAAAAGATATTAATGGCAGGCCACTCCCACCTTTTAATGGTGTACTCTTCTGAGTCTGAATGCCCCACAGGCTTTGCAAAAAAAACTGGAGGAGGGCCCAGGCAGCCTCAGGGCCTCAAATATATGGGGCTATAGGAAGGTATGTGGCCAGCCTGCAGACCACCCATGCACTGGGGCCAGGCCCTGACGACCAACCAAAGGGAGTGCAGGACTTGACCTCAGTTCCACCACCAGACTCGCATTAACCCCAAGACAAGGAGTACAAATGGTGGAAACAGATTTCCATGGCCCCTTACCTAAAAACTTGGGCATTCATATTAGGTTGCGGTACTGCAGCTTAAAAGGCCTGCATTGTTCATCCTGAAGTTGTCATTCTGACTAACAGGGGTAGTTAAGATCATGGTGTCTCTCACCAACAGGAATTCATGGCCATCTCTCCAGGAGATAAGATTGCACAATTGCTTTTGTTGCCCAGCCTGCACTCTCAATTCCCATGTAAAAAAAAGACAGGGAGAATAAGGCTTTGTTCCTCTGGAGACCCAGGCATATATCTTGCCTTAAATCTGGATCAGAGGCCAGTCTCTCTTGACTGTGGAAGAAAGTTATAAAGGTCTCTTGGACACTGGTGCAGATAGATCCATAATAAGTTCAAGGGACTGGCCTAGAGGCTGGCCGTTACAGCAGTCCGCTCAAACATTACAAGGCCTGGATATGCCAAAGCACCACAACTCAGTGCCAGAGAGTATCTTGGAGGAACCATGAAGGACAGTCAGGATTGTTTCAACCATATGTTTTGGAGGTTCCGATTTCTCTTGGGGTCGTGATCTTCTTGAACAGATGGGTTTCAGCTTACCAATGAAGTTCAGTATAGCCCTCAATATACAAAATTATGCAAAGGTGGGACATTTGCAAGTTAGGGTTGGGAAAACAGCTGCAGGGCCAAGTGTCTCCAGTTATTGCCTCAAAATGCAGCGGAAGGCAAGGTTGGGTTTTTCCTAGTGGCCACTGAGGATATGGTGCCCATTACATGGAAAACGAGGAACCTGTATGGGTTTCTCAGTGGCCGCTACCCTCAAAAGATCAAAGCAACGCGAAATGGTCGAGGAGCAGCTTCACTAGGGCACATTCGCTCCTCCACCTCTCCGTGGAACACCCCCTATATTTGTAATTAAAAAGAAAACAGGCAAGTGGAGATTACTACATGATTTAAGGGAAATCAATAAACAAATGGTAATTATGGGGCCCGTGCAGTGGGGGCTTCCTCTGCCCTCAGCAATTCCAAGACACTGGCCCATTATAATTATAGACATAAAAGATTGCTTCTTTTCCATTCCCCTTCACTCTCAAGACACGGTAAGATTTGCTTTCACTGTCCCCTCTCAAAATCATGCTGAGCCCGATCAGCATTATGAATGGACTGTCTTGCCGCAGGGGATGGCTAACAGCCCCACTATGTGCCAGCTCTTTGTTGCTAAAGCTCTGAAACCAGTCAGAAAGAAATTTCCAATACTAAAGCTCTGCCATTATATGGATGATATCTTGTTGGCTGCCCCGGAGGAAGTGATGCTAGACGAGGCATATCTCGACTTAGTTACTTCTTTGAGCCGAAAAAACTTACATATAGCCCCAGAAAAGGTACAAAAGGAAAACATGGTCCATTATTTGGGCACTATGATCTCCCCAGAAGCAGTTCGGCCACAAAAGTTGTGTATACGTACTGACCATTTGACGACTTTAAATGATTTTCAAAAGTTATTTGGAGACATTCAATGGGTCCAAACCTACCTACATATCCCAAATTGTCAATTGCAACCTTTGTATGATATCCTACCCGGTGAGACAGACCTTCACTCCCTAGGTGCCTTACTGCAGAAGCTAAACAGGCTTTGCAACTAGTTGAGAGGGAGATTCAGACCACTGCAGTTAGGCGCCGTGATCCATCTCAGCCTATCACACTCTGCATATTACAGTCTCCCTGTCAACCCACTGGGGTGATATGGCAGGGTGGCCCGCTTCTCTGGGTTCATCCAAAAATTTCTCCAGCAAAAACACTTGAACATTACCCGACTGCTGTGGCCACTCTGGCCCTGCTGGGCATCCAGCAGTGCATTCAGCACTTTGGAGTCTCTCCGCAGGTGATCATTGTTCCTTACACCAAACAACAAATTGAGATCCTATCTGCATCATTAGATGATTGGGCCATCCTGCATTGTTCCTTCCCAGGTACACTTGATAATCACTATCCTAGGGACCCTTTGTTGCATCTCACTTCTGCTCATCCTGTAATTTTCCCCCGCATCACTGCATCTGTCCCGCTAAACAGTGCCCTTCTCAGATTCACAGATGGATCTAAGACAGGCCAAGGAGCTTATATGGTGGCAGGAGCATCTCCAGTTACAGTACCATTCTCTCCTGCCTCCCCTCAAGTTATTGAGCTCAAGATAGTCATAACAGTGTTTCAGACCTTTAATGCTCCTTTCAACCTGATTTCTGACAGTCAATATGTTGTTAATATCCTAAAAAGGCTCAAGGTAGTAGGAAAGAGCAATCTCAGGTCAACCGTCGGGTCTCTTCTGCGTACTTTACACATGCTAATTCTCCAGAGAGACCACCCATTCTTTGTTCAGCATATCTGGGCTCACACTGGACTGCCCGGCCTGCTAGCAGAAGGCAATGATTCAGTTGATAAGGCATCCAGAGCTCTGATGTGTTTTCTCTCCTCCCCTCAGGAACTTGCACGCACCTTTCATTCCCGTTTTCATGTTAATTCTAAAATGCTTGCCTTCCGATTTCACATTTCTTGAGCCGATGCTCGGGATATTGTAAAACATTGTCATCAATGTGCCCCACTTCTGCCGCAACAGTCCCTTGGGATTAATCCCAGGGGTCTCCTCCCATTACATGTATGGCACATGGATGTCACTCACATCCCTGAATTTGGCACATTAAAATATGTGCATGTCTCTGTTGATACCGCCTCAGGAATCATTTTTGCCTCCCTACACTCTGGAGAAAAGGCCCGTCATGTCCGCAAACATTGTTTCCAGGCGTGGGCAGCCTGGGGACAGCCAAAAGAGTTAAAGACTGACAATGGCCCAGCTTACACTTCAGGCTCCTTTAACTCCTTCTGTTTGATGATGGGCATTCACCTCACTCATGGTTTGCTGTACAATCCGCAAGGACAAGGCATTATTGAGCGTGCCCATCTTACACTAAAGGAGTGCCTTCAAAAACAAAAGGGGGGAATAGCCTCTGGCTCTTCTCCAAAGGAAAGACTTGCGATTGCTCTTTTTACTATTAATTTTTTAAATTTAGATAAACAAGGGCGGTCAGCTGCGGACAGGCACACACAAACAGACAACACTTCAAAAGGGCTTGTAATGTGGAAAGACATACTTACAGGAAAATAGTATGGTCCAGACCCGGTCCTAACATGGGCGAGAGGAGCTGTCTGTGTTTTTCCTCAGGATCATCAACAACCTCTTTGGATCCTGGAAAGGCTCACCCAAGTGGTTCAAGATGTGGAAGTGCGGGTTGCTCGTGATGATGGTGCCATGACCCATGGCGATGACAGAAGAGCTTCGTTGGTGGCTGATGATAGTGTTCCCTAAACCTATCCCAGTCACCCATTCAGCACAAGTATTCCCCCGCCTTTTTTGCAACCAATGATAACATGGAGGTCCCTTTTTTACCATTAGATGACACATTAGCAGCAGTACAAGAGACCATACACCTGCCCCTAAACGGATTACTGTGCTTCCAACTGATTACTAACATATCCCAGGACAATGATTGTGTACGTATGCATAACCAGACAGGAGGCTGGTTTGATGCACCCCCTCCGGGGACCAGCCAGTCCAATGCCACATGGCTCAGGGGAGCTTGGCACTTTCAAACCCGAGCCTGTATGCGTATGGCCCCCCTTTGTGTTCCTTGTATATAATGGAAGCTATGAAAGAAATAATGTCACCTGTGGTAACAGGACTTGTTTCTATGCTTTATGCTGGAATGCTACCACCTTTCCTCTAGCGGTGGTATTTTGTGGCAATCGCAGCATCAGCTGCCACAGCTACAGCTGCGGCAGTTTTTCCTGACGTCAACTGTTCAGACAGTGGCTGCATTTAACAATTTGTCGGCTGGTGTTGCTGAGACAATGACCTATCAACAGAATATTTATAATCATTTCAAAACAGGCATTACGTGCTTATACAGATAGCACAGTTGGGGTGTGAATGGAGACATTCTGGGCTCTGTATTACCTCTGTACCTTTTCAGAATCTGAGCCATGCAACTAATCTATCACGTGGTCTCTCACATCATTTAGCAGGAAACTGGTCCGGTGAACTCGACTCTCTATTGGAAGAACTCCGCTTATCCATCGTGTACATCAACTCTACATGAGTAGATTTGTTCACGTCTGAGTGTTTTATCTCCTGGATGTCGAAGGCGGTGTCTCACCTACAGCAGTGGGCTGGAATAGCGGGTTTGTTTTGCAGTATAATCCTGCGTGGGTCATTGTGTCTGTGGTGTCTGATGCGCATGCGGAACAATCAGCGCAGAGTAATAGCGTTCTTTGTGCAGGATCTTGCTGCTATTGAACTGGGCAGTTCACCTCAAGTTTGGCTTGGCATGCTAGAGAAGTAGTCAAAGATGGGTAAGACCCGCTGCATGTATTACCAACCTAAGACAGGGAACAAACCTATGCTGTTTGTTTAACCCCATGACGGGTAAGGAATACCTCTGCAGGGGCAACCTAAGACAGGCATTCTCTCTGCCATATTATAAAAGAAAGGGGGAGATGTGGAGAGCGGGCGTTGGCCAAAATGGTGCTTTGGACCCTGGCCAGGTCTTATCGCCTGATTGTTGCCTGACTGCCCAGCTCATTCCCCAGCCAATAAGAGAACGCCAAACCTGAACCCTCATTAGCATGTCCGCTGACTTCCGAATATTGTGCATACCGCTTACAGACCAATGAGAGACTGCCATGGTGCTCGCACCCTTGCAGGAGGCAGGGTTGAGAGAGGGGATAAGAGTAGGGGACACTGGAAGGAGAGAAGAGAGTTGGTGTATGAGTTGCCTGAATAAACTGCATCTGGAAGAACAAGAGTTTGTCCTCTCCTTTTTCCTGCCGGCCGGGAACAGAGAGCGACGAGGAGAGCGACACCACATGTATCAAGTCCTCCAATGTCATTGAAGATTAAGTCTGAATAACTTGTATTTGCTGCCATAAGTTCATATGGGCAATGCCAGAATTCTTATTCAAAAGTTTCGGGTTCTGAAATGCCACTTATTTCTGTTGTCTAATGTTTAAGGAATGCTGTAAAGACACAGTTATAAGGAAAAGAACCATGAAAGACAGGTTCATAAAGTTCCCTTTATCAAGGATAAAGCCTGGAGGTTAAGACAAATTACAATATAATCATTACAAGACCAAGAGTTTGTCAGTGGTGGATTAGCATTTTAAGTTCCATGACTGTATCTTCACAGATAACTGGACTGCTTTCTTAAATGTTAAGATACTAGATAATCTCATGGCTCTGTTGTCCCCACACTTGGAGAATTGCTCATATTTCATCACTTCTGCGACATTGACTTTCACTCACATATTGGTAATCTGATAGACTAAGCAGGTTTCGAATGTCTAATAATGATAGTTTGAATCAAATAGTTATTGCAGTTTGAGAGTTGTTCGTATTTGCTAAAAAGTCTCAATCCAACAAAACCAGGAGGAAAGGAGGGTGGGAGATGACCACAGACATCACAGACGCTGCAGACGTGGCTTGCTTTTATTACAGCTGTGATACCTGGACAAGAAAGGACGCTCAAATCTATCCCAAACACTTGAGAAGTTCCTATCATGTGAAGGTTACTAATGATACCAGCCCCCAATGATATTCTAGATATCTTCCATTGCCCCCAGAAAGACTCATGTTGTGGAAGGAGGTGAGCAAGGTCCAGTTTAATAATAATAAAGTCATGGGTGCCATCTGGGATCAGAGTCCCTGACTAAAATGGTGGTAAAGCTCTAAAAGGCCCAAAGGATGAACATTCCTTCTCCTTAGAGTCCCTGTGTCTAGGCAAAGCATTCTGGAGTTTAGAGGAACTCAGAAGCAGCTTAGCTTCAAGGTGATAGCAGTCAAGTGTTCCTCTGAAGCCTCAGATCCAGGAAACCAAACGAAAGGCAATTTCTTCAGCAGCCACGAGGTGGTGCCAGATAGTAAATTCTACTTTTGTTTACATACAGGGGAAAAAAAAAAAATCCAAAAATAGTATGTCTCTACACCAGGTGGCCAGGAAATTCCTTCTTTTTTTTTTTTTTTTGCCATTTACAAATAGTTTCAGCTTGGGTTTAACTCATCAAACATTGTTAGGAGATGGAGCCTAGGCATTTTGAGAGTGCCTGTAAACTGAGAGCAAAATTAAGGGGAAAGAAAACTAAGTGAAAGCCTAGAAGCCAAAGGAGACAGGGGCCGACCAAGTTGGACACAAGTGGAACTGCCCCCGCTGGACTCAGAAATAAATTGATTAGCTGTCTTTAATTGTACATTAAGACAAAGCTTAACTGTCAGCTTCTTCAACTGCTTCATAATCAAACTTCCTTACCTGTCTGTTGATCAGAATGTCAAGCCTCCTAGGCTACAGCAATAGGGTCTGTGAAAGGACCGACCTTGTTTAGATAACAGCGTCTTCTGTGTGCATGTGCAGGCGCATCTCCTGCAGAGCCTGTCTGAGACCAGAGGCCAGAGCTCCACTGTCCTAGGCTCCATTCCCAGCCATCCTTTTCATTTGACTTCCTACAAGGGCATCCTACCTGCCTCTCCTTCCCCCTTCCCTTCCTGTAACTCATTGCATCCAACTGCTTGACTACATTAAACCCCACCACTCTTTAAATCACTTCAAGAACTGTTTTCTGCATTTAGAATAAATCTAAACTTTATCTGTGGGTTGCCAGGCTTCTGCCTGCCTGTGGCAGATGCTGTTGTTTGGCTAATATTATATTGTACCCCCTCCCCCTCCTTTTTGTTTTCTTTTTGGGTTATGAACAGAACTCCATTGTGTGTAGCTGCATGAACTCAGTTACATATCCCCAGGCTTCTAGGCCCTTTGGGAGTTCAGACAAACCTCACGACCCATTTCTAGCTAATGAAATGGAAGTGGAGGCTGACTAGTGGGGGTCCTGCCTAGAAAGCTGCTTTTTCTATCATTTAGCAAAGGACAAGCTCAGCTTGCACAGGCCTTTACCCTCCACCCCTCTTCTTCCTGCTTTGAATAGGAATGCAATGCCTGCAGCTAGAACTGCTATTTCATCACAATCAGGACAAAGCCTACATGCTAAATACGGAGAAATAGAAAGACGAAAGGATCTGAGACTCTGATAGCGTAGGCTAGGCTGGCATCTTAGACTACTTACATTTAGATTTTTTTGTCTTATGTGATAAAAATATATACCTCCTGATGAAGTGACCTTGGCCTGGCTTCTGTTTCAAAAGAGATACTTTGCAACATGTCACCTCTCAAATTTTCTCTCTCACCTTTCCTAGTTTACTCATCTTGTGTGCTTTTAAAGTTTTTCCACTCCTGACCCCTGTTCACTCAAACTTTTTACCTGACTTCAGGCCTATAGTATATAAAATAGGTTTATAAATCAAATATTTACTGACAATAATCATAGAGAAATGCAGCAAGCACTTATTCAATAGTTACTCAAGAAATGAATTTCAGAAAACAAGAATGAGATTCAGAGTGACCTAAAGGTGAAATAAAAGGAGACCCTGCAATGGCCCTCAGTGGAAATTACTGAGCTCAGGAGTTCCTCCAAAATGAGGGAAGAAAATATTTTAAGGATAATTTAGAACATACTGGGACACGTGATTTTCAATTAAAAATTAATAGTCTAGGGGATGGAGGAATGGCTCAGCGGATAATAACACTGGCTGCTCCTGCAGAGGATCTGGTTTCTATTCCCAGCACCTATATGGTGGCTAGCAACCATCCATAACTCCAGTTCCAGGGGATTCTAGCACCATCTTCTGACCTCCATGGGCATTGCACAACATGGGTGCACTTAACGTGCATGCTGGCAGGGCAATACACTCATACACAGAAAATTAAAAAAAATAATAGTCTATTCATCACATTTTATATTAGTAATTGATGACATGGCATAATCTTATATTCACTTTGCAAAATGATAAAAATTCTTGAAGATAAGCATTGTGAAACAATGAACAAAAACCCAAGAAAAACAAACAAGAAAATTCTGTAGGTATGTTGAGGGGGGGCTTATCCCCTTCAGCTCTGTAGCCCCTGTCTGTGTGGTCACTATGAGTAGGATTTGCTAGTCAAGCAACCTAAACCAACCCTAAATGTTTTAAATCTCAAAAAATACATTTTGAAAGGATATTAGTTAGCTGACATGATGTCTAGGAAGACTGAAAAGTATGGGCGAGTCAGAATCGGGTGTGAACCATGCTGGGGCCACCATTGAGCATGTGATGTTACAGCTGGAGGCACCCCACATCTCACCAGTGTGTTCATGAGGAAACTCCAAAATATAGGAACCAGTGCAAGAGTGATCGAAATGATGTCACTATCCGATCACAACGGGGAAGCCTTGCCACATGTGTTAAATACATCAGTGAATATGCAGGATTTCCAACTAGAAACTGATGCCAACATCACCTCAGTGTCCCTGGCAAGACATTACTAGGGTCCCTCACATCTTTGAGTTGTCCTTGTTTAGACACAGTAGAATTCAGTTCCTGATCACCAGTGTTGATAAAGGCGAGGTGTCCAATTCTGCCCAAAAAAATGGAGTGGAGAGACCTGTGGCCTTTGCACACTCAAACAGTAGGATTTCTCTACATTACTGTTGAGTCTCTCTCTTCTGTGTGAGGAGTGTGAAGACTGTCATGATGATAGAGACTTAGAACTACTGAGTCACTGCCTTGGAACAGCAGTCTGAGAAAGTACCAATTCACAGCATATATATATATATACATGGAACAGGGAGGTTGTCTAGTTGGCTTAGTTGGTAAAGTGATTGCCAGAGGACCTCAGTTCAGATTCCAAGACCCTGTGCCTGTCACTCCAGCATTGGGGAAGCAGAGACAGGAAGATCCCCACCAGCCAGTCTAGTCAAAATGGTGAGCTGCAGGTTCAGTGAAGAGACCTTGGCTCAAAAAAGAAAAAAAAAGGTAGAGAGTAGTGAGGGAAGATATATGGTGTTGTTAACCTCTAGTTTCCGTACCCATATACATGAGTGCACACACGTGTGCACATATAAGCACATGAATCTACCCCCCCACACACACAAAGTGGAGAGCAATAGAGTAAGATACCTATATTATCCACTGGCCACACACACACACACACACACACACACACACACACACTTATACTTAGTTGACAAATAAGGAAACTGAGGCTCAGAAAAGCTGACCTTTCCTAACATTGTATAGCTATACGGTGCTAATATCAGGTTTCCAACCCTATTTCACTGAGTGACCTAGGGGGCTCACAAACACGGTGCTGAAGTACCCTTTTTGGATGCCAGATGTGTTTATATCCTGGCAGCTGACTACCTTGGTTAAGGTGCTAGAAGGGACATCTTCTTGTTCTCTGGTGGGCAACGCCCCCAGGCCCCTTTCTGCTTCCTATGCTAATGAACTGTGTTGAACACCATTTCCCCCAATGCTGGAGATGCAGCCCAGGCCTTGTGCCTGCTAAACAAGTGGAGCCACTGAGCTACACCCATAGCCTTTGTCTCTAGACTTTCTAGATTAAACACATTATTTATTGTTTTTAATATTTGTATTTTGCCTGCATTTCTGTAAGTGCCCCACATCTGTGCAATGCCCACAAGGCCAGAAGAGAGCATTTGATCCCCTGGAACTGGAGTCATGATGGTAGTTAGCCACCATGTAGGTGCTGGGAATCGAACCCAGATCCTCTGGAAGAACAGCAAGTGCACCATCTCTCCAACCCCTTAGATTTTTCTCCATAATAATTTTTACTAGTACTGAACGTAAGTGTATGGAATAGCTGCCCAATCCTAACACCCCCCCCTTCTTCTCTCTCTGAGTTAAATCCTTTTCAGTCTCTCTATAGTTTCTCCTTAGGAGACAGCACGTGGACTTGTGACTTTGAATACCATCTAAATTCTTTTTTCCTTTTCTTTTTATTTTGTGTGTATGAGTGTATTGTCTACATATATGTAAGTGTACCTGTGTCATGAAATGCCAGCAGAGATCAGAAGAGGGCATTGAATACACTGGGTGCCAGGCACTGGTCCAAGGCTTGGATAGAAATAGTGGTCCTCATTCCAAATAATACAAAGTCCAGATTCTCTATGTCACATAAAGCGCTTTGTGACCTGAAGTCTGCTCCCTGGCCTGTCCACCCTCAGAGTGACTTCTCCTTCCCTCAGTCCTGTGGACACACTGGCTTCCTTTTCATTTAGTGGCAATGTTTTGATCTTTTTTTCTTCCCTGAGCCTTTCTGCATTCTGTCACCCTCTGGATAGAAAGATCTTCATTCGCTCATGGCAAGACTCTATTTTGCTATTTGAGTCTCTGCTAAAATATGAATTTTCACCTCCAACTACCATAAATATTTTTCAATGTCATGACACAGTACCAGAACTGGCCTGTGTGTTCTGCCCTCGCCTCATCCACCTCTGCAGCTACACTGGAGGAACACAGGTGCAGCAACAACTCACAGCCATGGCTGCTGTGTGACTGACAGGTGGGAGGATGCACAACATGGATTTGCTGCCCAAAGGATGGTTTCTGTCTCAGTTTCTATGGGGAGTCTCACCCCATAGAACCTACCCCATGCCCAGAATGGCACACAGCTTACAATTTGTGAACTGTTCATTTCTGAAACTCTCCACTTGTTTCTTGTCATAGCTGACCATAGGTAACTGAACTCAGAAGACAAACTGTGGATGAGAGAGGACTCCTGTGTATATGTAAAATCCATTCTTCATCTTTCCCCATCACGTCTCTCCTTTCAGTTTCTTAGGAGAATCTATGAACATTCTCTGATTTATTTGGTGAAGTGCTTATCTATTTATTAAATAGATGTCTCTTAAAAGGCTTGTGAGTCTATTCCTACACATAGCAGAGTGCCTAGTGTTCATAAATATTTGCAAAATGAATCAATTATTGTAAAAGCTCCAAGAAGTCAGTTAAATGTTGCTCAACTAAGCAAGACCTAAGTGCATTTGCTCATAGAAATTATTCCTCTCAACCTAGTATATCTCAATCCTATGGAAGAGTCCACTTTCTGCTGGCTATGGTGGTGCATGCCTGTAACCCCAGCACTTGGCAGAAGGAGGGTAAGGCAGGTCGTCACTGGTTTATAGAGCTGCAGAGTTAGAGGCCAGCCTGGACTAAATAGGAGATGCTAAGAAACCAAATTACAAATCGAATCAAACAAAAACTCCTATTAACACAGGTGGGGAGATAGCCTTTGAGTTGAGACCCTCTGATCCCTGTCACTCTGGGAAACTTGTCTTCTAAGCAGAAAGCTCAGAGAACCAAATTGTAGTTTCTGAAAAAAAAAAAAAAAAAAAGAAAAAAAAAAAAGAAAAAAAAAAAAAAAAAAGAGTAAAGAACACATAGGCACTGCTTTTTAGACTCCAGGAGTTATACTAGAATAGAGGCAAAGGTAGAGTTATAAGGAAATTGGATTCCATGGCTAATGTCTTCTGTAAAATGAAGATTAAAGTTTTGACATTTCAGGACTGTTGAAGGAATATAAGAGGATAAAACACCCAGAGCCCCTGGTGTGACGTGTCCTGTGTCCTGTGTCCTCACTTGCGGCTCTCATATCACGTGCTCCTTTTGTCCATCTAGTGGAGAAATCAGTGCTAACAACCTTCAGACATTAAAGGAGAAACAGACAGCCCTACCTTAGAAAAGATTCTATTAACTACTGGTAGATAGAGTTTTCAACTAACGTATCTTTTATTATTTTTTTATCCCTAAAATTGTTCAGCCTGCCAACGAATCTTCAACAAGTTTGTGTCCTTGGGAAATTTAAAACCCGATTGTTTATAAAACTAATCAACCCAGAGGAAATAACTAGAGAGAAGCAAAATACTGGTAGGCAACGTGAGTTTTAATAAAGGATGTGTAAGTATTGAACTACCTGCAGTTTCTCTTATAAAAATAGTAAGCAGTCTCAAATACTGAGCAGTCTAACAAATGCTCTGGGGTGGAGTTTAGGAAATCCACTCAAAACCAAATGAAACTCTGGGCTTAATAATGTGTCCTTCTTAGAGGACAACATATTTTAAGCAATTTGTTCATATCAGTCTTCAAGTAAAGAAAGCCCCAAGGAACTTTCTAAAATCTGACTTAGCAGAGAGCTTCCTTACAGACCCCAGGAAGCTCAAATGGCAGACTAATTTTTCTTCTTTTCCCCTAAATTGAAAACAGCTTGAGATCTCTAAAATCCTTGTCATCAACCATGGCAAATGGAAAAGTGAACGACCTTCTAACAAAGAAACAGCAGGATTAACCCATGAAGGTGTAGTGAGGGGTTGTGGGGGGGGGACCCGATAGAGTCCTGTTTCTGCAGGACCGTGACCTTGGGTATCCTTGCTCTTGGACTAAGACATAGTGACCTAAAATAAAAGGCATTTTAGTACCTTTCTTACCAGCCTAATTTTTAAAATACAAGTCTAATTAAACTAGCAGAATCTACAGGAGTCAATGAAGCATTTGCTTGAATATCTTGAGAAGGTCAAAGAGAGTTTATAGGAAGACAGAAAGAAGAAACAGGAAAAAGTAAGAAGAGAGGAAGGGAGGCAGGGCAAGATGGAAGGAGGGACAGATGGAAGAAAGAGAGATACAGAAACAAGGGAGTGCCTAACCTGGATTGAATTTGAGGTACACAAGAAGATGCCTAGTGGGGGGCTGGAGAGATGGCCTAGCGGTTAAGAGCGCCGACTGCTCTTGCAGAGGACCCGGGTTTGATCCCCAGCAACCACATGGCGGCTGAGAACTGTCTGTAACTCCAATTCCAGGAGAACTCCAGTTCCAGGGGAATCTGACACCCTCTTCTGACCTCTGGGCAGTGCACGACACGGGTGCACAGACCTGCATGCAGACAGTATATTCACACACATAAATAAAATAATTTTTTTTTAAAAAGAAGATGCCCAGTGTGAAGTAGATTATCAAGCATTAGACACTTACATTCCTGGCTTTAAAACTAATTTCTGTTGAACTTTATAATTTGTTGAGGTGATAAACCAGCAAAACACATATCCCAACACTCACTCTGCCCACACAACTGGTAATTTTAATACCGTTTCAGGAAAATAGACTTCATTTCTTTGTTTTTAAATTTTATTTACTTTTGTATGTGTATGAATGTACCGTCTGCATGTTCATTTGTGCACCCGTGTCGTGCAATGCCATGGAGGTCAGAAGAGGGTGTCGGATTCCCCTGGAACTGGAGTTCTCCTGGAACTGGACTTACAGACGGTTCTTAGCCACCGTGTGGGTGCTGGGGATCGAACCCGGGTCCTCTGCAAGAGCAGCCGGTACTCTTAACTGCAAGACCATCTCTCCAGCCCCCAGACTTCATTTCTTTAACAAGATGAAATATCATGGCATTAAGTGGTTTCTGAGGAGTTTTCCAGTTTTAAGTAGGAAGCTATGAAACTTGGGAGACGTTCTAGTACAAAGCAAACAGTGCCCAAGAAAGTTAACATTCAGCATAAGGCTTCTTTCGTGGGAGATAGCATTCTAATCATTGTGTTTAATTTCTTGATCACCTATTGACTGATTATAACTTTTAGTATTAGAAAGGGAAAGTTTTCCTGCTAAAAAGACAATGTGAATGGGGAGAGAAGTTTTTCGCAAGGGGCGTGACATGCAAAATATAAACACACCCACTTTACTTGCTGATGATTTGTTTTTAACACTCAACTTTTGGGAGGAAAATATCTCGGACATGTGGGCCCTTGAGAATCCACAAAACAGTATTCCCATAGTCGATGAAAGAGACATTTGATAACATATAGTAAGAAGCTGAGAAGGAAGAATGTCTAGGAAGACAGAAGAGAAGGGGGGGAGAAGGAAAAGAGGGGGAGAGGGAGAGAAGAGGAGGAAGAGGAGGAGGGAAGAGAGAGGGAGAGAGAAAGAGGCAGGAAGGGAAAGGGGGGGAGGAGACACAGCTTATAGAAAGCAGCGGGCAGGAGCCATTTTTCTTTCCAGCAGCTGTGGCCCCGGCTTCTCTCCTCCCACCTTTGTACTGGCTCTCTGGCTGCTGTTTTCAGCCCTGCAGTATCAAATGACAGGAGTGACAGTTGTGAGAATGATTAGACAGGAAGGGGAAGGAGAATGGAAAATAAACACTATTTACAGGAAGCCATTCCAACCAGATCAACTTTGTCTGCAGCAAATATGATTTAGAGTAGCAGACAGCAAGGATCCTGAGGGAAAGAGAAAAAGGCGTCGGGAGCTCGATGGCGATCACTGTGGTCTGCTAAGTCCTTTAGTTAAACCGAATGGAGTTTCCTCACAAACTGAGAGGCTCTAACTCCCATGAGGACTCTGGTGAGACCTCTGCTACTCTTTGAGGAAAAAACAAAACAAACCAAACCCTCTAAGATAAGCATTCCCGAATCTGTGCTAAATGAATGCACTTAACAATTGATACTGGCTGGTACATAAAAAGAGAATTATTTTCCTAAGAAGCAAAAGGTACATATTTAGCTGAATCACACAAAACTAACAATCTGAATTGAGTTAAATACTCAAATGGTTTCCATGGTTATATTTATTTGACTGCTCTCTCCTAGTAAACCCAATATCCTACTGGGGAAAACAGAAATGATATTGATATAGGATCTATGACTTTTTTTTTTCTAAATTCTACTTAATTACAAAATACAGATTAAATTTATTCAACAGTCATTTGTCAGGCACCCAGGAGCATACGGTTTCATTCTGTGTTGTCAAGGCCAGCACCATCCGTGTATCTTAGAACTTGAGTCTATAGACGAGGCAGATATTAAGCAAATAATTACCTGCCTGATGACTGGACAAAGGTTGTGATGAATGCTTGCTGTTTGGAAGTGACTTGAGTGTGTTTTGCTCAGGGTTCATCTGCTGCAATTTAATCTGTATTTAGAAATATCTAAAGAATGGAAAAATTCAGTCTGTAGTTCTAGTCCCTGGGAAGCTGAGACAGGAGGATTGCTAGGAGTTTGACACAAGCCTGTGATTAATTGAAACCTTGTCTCAAAAGAACCAAACCATCCAAACAAAAACTAGAGAGAGTACAAATGTAATCAGATGTTTAGAGATAGGGTCTTGGGGAGGTGAGTGTAGGTCAGTTGGGCCCCATGACTGAATACTTCTGGAGTTGTGAAGGAGGAAAGGAGAGAGAGAGAGAGAGAGAGAGAGAGAGAGAGAGAGAGAGAGAGAGAGAGAGAAACTTGCCCGATATGTTCCCAGTCTCTCTCTTACCATGTGATATCCCACACCGCCTCAGAACTCTGCCTACAGAAAGCCACCTCAGTAGTCCTTCCACCTTGGATCCTCAGAACCACAAACCAAACTCCTTTATAAATTACCTGATTTGTGGTAATCAGATACCACAACACAAAATCGACTAAGGTAACACTACTGTCTAAAGTTCTGTAAAAGTGTGGTTTGCAGACCTAAGGGCTCTTCCTTGAGAAGGAAATTGTGCTTGAACTCATACGTGGAAGTTAAGTGAGCATTAACTGGGACTACAGAGAGGAAGGGTAATTTTCAGGCAATTTATTTAAAGACTAAAATGAGGGGCTGGAGTTATGGCTTCCTGATTAAAAGTACTGGCTGCTCTTGCAGAGGATCTGGGTTCTGTTCCCAGCACCCACATAGTGCTAACAGCCATCCGTAACTCCAATTGCAGGGAATCCGATGCCCTCTTCTGGCTTCCAGAGGCACTGCATGTACATGGTACACATAATACACTCAGACAAAACGCTATGGCAAGTAAACTAAAGATAAATAAATAAAAACATTTTTAAAAGGCTAAAGGAAGAAAGAAAAGAAGGCAGAATCGCTGGAAAGCAGCACAGCTGAACCCAGACAGATCAGGCATGCCTATGAGGAAGACAAGGGTCAGGACGGTGGGATGAGGCATATTTTACATTCTGAATTAGACTCTCAAATTATTCCAAGACTCTTATTTCAGTACAGGATTTTTCTTCAGTAAAGTATTGTAAAGAATTACATTTGAGAAATGTTACTCCTGCCTGGACTAATCCATACTCAGAATCCCCTAAGCACCTTGCATGAGGATATGGAAATACTTTTTAAAATGCCAGACAAGGTCTTGTTTCCTAGAGGACAAACCAGATGACATATGGTAGGACAGGCTTTTAAAATAAATGAAGAAGTGGCAGCCTCAAAAGACCATGTGCACTGGGGGCAGAAATGCTAACTCTTTCTGTGCTGGCCTTCACAGCAGCATAGGGTGTTCTCACAATGAGTGTTAGAAACTCCTCTCCGGAGCTGAGGAGATGGCTCACTGGGTAAAAAGTCTTGCTCTACATGCATGAGAACCTGAATTCAAATACCCAGCAAGCACCTAAAAATCCAGGTATGGCCATGCCTCAATGTAACCCTGGCACAGTTCGGGACAAAGTCAGGAAGATCACTGGACCTTCTTGGCCACTAGCCTAGCTCCAGGTTCAGTGACAGACCCTGTCTTAAAGGAATAATGTGGAGAGCAAGAGAACAGGACACTTGACATCCTCCTCTGGCTTCTGAATGCACACTGTCATGGCACATACATGCTCATACATCAGAGAGAGGAGAGAGAGAGAGAGAGAGAGAGAGAGAGAGAGAGAGAGAGAGAGAGACTCATCTCTCTTTGTACCAGCTCTAGAGACAGACCCCTTAACCTTTTCCAAGTAATTTAAACCTCATGCCAACTACACCATAATTGTCTTGTGGTGGTGTCTATTTTGAAGCAGTTTTAATTTGAAGAAGGATGTCATTCTCAGTGTGAGGCTAATTAAGACAACCAAGTCTGTCCTCTGAAAGCAAATGCATATTTGAAAAGTTGTTGACTCCGAGGCTCTCTCTGTGGGCACATAAAACTCATGAAAACTTTTATCTTTGTGCTTTCTCTAAGTCAAACTCTTTGGAATGCTCACCCAGGAGAACAAGCACCAACTTGGCACTCCTCAGGTGACCAAGGAAGATGGACAGGCAGTGGGAAAGCCTCTTGTGTTTCCCATTATTTTAGCTCCATTAAACTCATCATGCTTGATGATGAGATTTGAATAGGTTTCCCCTCATTCTTTTTCTAACATGGTACAGACACTAATTAGTTGGCAGATTTGCTAATATTGGAATAAGACGAGTCTAGAGGATGGCTTGTCTTTCCTCTCAGTTTCTGGGTTTTCCACCAGGAATTCTGCTTGCATAGCCTCATGACTCATAACAGATTCAGTTGTGTTGTGTTGTAGGCATATTTGGAAGGACCCAGTAGATGAATTATCTCAGATAAATGCATAGAAATAAGTTGTCTTGGTACACGAAGATATTCAGGAATGCTTACTAATTGTTTACTCTTAGCAATAAATCTTCCCTACTCCTTTTGGTGGTAATGCCTTCACATGTTAGTCAAGGTGAAGATTTAATCCACCTTCTCTGGTTCCTTTTCTCAAAGCCCCTTTCAGGTGAGTCACCATTATCAGCTAACACAGCAGGAGATATCAGAGCAGAACTCCCTTAGCAAGAAAATTAATACTGAGTCAGAAACCATACCTGTCAAGCTGATGTGGGTCCTGCACACATCGCTAAAATGCCCTCCTAAGACAAAATCCTTTAATCTTTCAGCGTTCCTATCTCACTCATTGCTCAGAAAATCCTCTTTTATTAATAATAAACTTGGTTGCATGAACGATGAAAATGCAAAATTAACCCTGGTTCTGGAGAGTCAGAATCCTCCAGTCTTTCTCTTTTCCTTGTGGGTCAGGCGCTTCTTCTGTGTGTATCTATCAGTCAAACCCTCTTCTCTTCTTCAGGAAACTTTCCTCTATGTCTCCAGGAAGCTACAGCAAGGTGATTCTTCCAGTGCCAACTCCAGGTACACCTACATCCACATAAATTCTTATTCCAGTTCTCAACCTGATTTCCATTTTGTAATGTAGAGAATCTGGTTGGCTCATTCAAGTGTCTTATTTCTAATACCCTTAGTATTGGATGGGATCAGTGGCCCACATATTTTGTGTTTACACAAGGAAAGTCGAGGTATGTAAAGCAATGAGCATGGCCTGTCCATTACACTTTTCTTTTCTTTTTCAACTTATTTTTATTTTTTTAACAATAAGTAATAAGTTATGAATACAAGAATCCTTCATGTAAAACCAATTTGCAAGCAGCTATGCCCAAACCCACACACCATGTCTCCCACCATCCAGCTGGTGGGGCTTTTATGTACAATCATGTTGATCAAATAAGTGTCCAGACTATGTTGCTGTAGTTTCACCATTCACCCCAATTGCAGCCCTTACATTTTACCACACCCCCTCTTCCACAGATTGTTCCCTAGGCTTAGAAAAGGGGCACAGGTGGATGAGAAGCAAAACAGTCTACTTTCTCTGGAGATGTCGTTTTGGACTCTGATCAGTTCTGGCTGTTTCCTTTCATGGGTTGACAGTTTGTCCCAGTATAACCTCTCAATCCTACTAATGAAGCACAAACAATTAGATATATAGGTATTTAAATAGTACTAATTATTATGGTAGGTTACTTTGGTATAGACATAGGTGTTTGGATGGTATGCTAATCCATGAATTATATTTTTTCTGTAAAAGTTGACAAGGTCGTACTGTGGCTTATAACTTCTCCTAACCACTAGAGGATATAAGCTTGTGGCATCAGCCATGAATTATTCCTCCAAGGAGAGAGCTAATAGCCAATTAGATTTGGGATATACAGACATGTGGCTGCCACTGCTGTATAGTATTTCCAGGCAGGTGAGGTGTATCTGATGCTGATGGAGGAATCTTGCTTGACTCAAGGAGGCCAATTTTTGCTTTATTGGTTTAGTGGCCTTTGGTAACACTCTCTGGCATTCCAGGGACCAACTGTACACTTGCAAGGTCGGTCTCAGTACATCTTTCCCATGCTTGCATCAGGTCTTCCACAGCAGGGCCTTACTGCCTCTCTTCTTGCAGGTATCCCTGGCAAGAAGCCTTTACCTTTTGGTCAACTGGTCTGTTTTTGTGTCAGTATCAAGCTGTTTTTATGACTATAGCCCTGTAGTATAGTTTGAAGTCTGGTATAGAGATCCCCTCCCCTGCGTTGCTCTTTTCACTCAGGGTTGTTTTGGCTATTTGGGGTCTTTTGTTCTTCCAAATGAAATTAAGGATTTTTTTTCCAAGCCTGTGAAGAAACTCTTGGGGATTTTGATTGGGATTGCATTAAATCTGTACAAGAGTTTGGTAGAATGGACATTTTTACTATGTTTATTTTCCCAATCCATGAGCATGGGAGGTCTTCCCATCTTTTGATGTCTTCTTCAATTTCCTTCTTCAGGGGTTTAAAATTTTGTCATAGAGATCCTTGGTGTCTTTGGTCAGGTTTTTTCCTAGGTATTTTATTGTTTTCAAGGCTATTTTGAGTGGGAAGGTCTCCTTGTATTCCTTCTTCAGTTGCTTGTTGTTGGTGTAAAGAAAAGCTACTGATTTTTCTAGATTTATTTTGTATCCTGCCACTTTACTGAAGCTCTTAATCATTTCTAGGAGTTTTCTGATGGAGTTCTTAGCATGCCTTAAGTAAACTATCATATCATCAGCAAAGAAGGATATCTTGACTTCCTCTTTTCCAATTAGAACTCCTTTAATTTCCTTTTCTTGCCTTATTACTCTAGCAAGTGTTTCAAGAACTATATTGAAAAGGATTGGTGATAGGGAGCAGCCTTGCTGAGTTCCTACCTTTAAGGGGAATGCTTCTGTTGTTTCCCCATTTACGATGATATTGGTTGTGGGTTTCCTGTATATGGCCTTGATTACATTGAGGAATGATACCTCCAATCCAATTCCCTCTAGGACTTTAAGCATGAAGGGATGCTGGATTTTGTCAAAGGTTTTTTCCGTGTCAATTGAGATGATTGTATGGTTTTTGTCTTTTAGTTCATTTATATGTTTGATGATATTTATTGATTTTCATATATTGAATCATCCCTGCATTTCTGGAATGAATCCAACTTGGTCATGGTGGACGATCTTCTTGATGTGGATCTGTATGCGATTTGCAAGTATTTTATTTAGAATTTTTGCATCTGTGTTCATTAAGGAGATGGGTCTATAGTTCTCCTTTTTGGTTGTATCTTTGCCTGGTTTTGGTATTAGAGTGATGCTGGCTTCATAGAAGGATTCTGGGAGAACTCCCTCCATTTGTATCCTTCTAAACAAACTTGCGGTTAGTAATGTTTTAGGTCTTTTTGAAATATTTATACCTATTCTGCTGTCAAACCATCTGGACCCGGGCTTGGCTCTGGCTTTGGGTGGGCTCCCAGTTATTTAACATCTTCAATTTCTTCAATATTTATTGTCTATTTAAGTTGTTGATCTCTTCTTGGTTTGAGCTTTGGTGATTCACAGAGGATTTCAGTTATTCATCCGTTTCTTCTAGGCTTTCAAACTTTACAGTAGAGCATAGGTTTTTGAAATATTCGTGTATGATTGCTGGTAATCTATTGCATTGTTTCTTGTGATATTTCCCCTTTTCACCACAGATTCTATTGATTTGGAGTTGATTCCTTCTTTCTTTTGGTTAAACTGGGCTAAGACCGGTCTGTCTATCTTGTTTATCTCTCAAAGAACCAACTTTTGGATTCATTAATTTTTTTGTATAGTTTTTTGTTTTATTTCATTGATTTCTGCTATTGATTTTTTGTTATTTTCTTGTCTGCTGCATTTAGGGTTTCCTTGTTGTTGTCTGTCCTCTCAGAGTATTTTTTTAGCTGCAATGTTAGATCATTCACTTGTTGCTCTTTCTGTTTTTTTTACATGTAGGCACTTAGAGCTATAAAACTTCCCTCTTAGGACTGCTTTTTTTTTTTTTTTTTTTTGATTTAAAAAAAAAAAGTGTCCCATTAGGTTTTGTTGTGTTGTAAATACTTTTATTTTAAAAAAAATTAAAAAAAAAAGTTTTTTATTTCTTTATTTTTCCTTGACCCATTCATTATTCAGGAGTGTTCGTTTTAGTCTCCATTGTTTTTGTACTTAGTAGGTTTATCCTGGATGTGATATTGATTTATATGCACTGTGTCCCTTCGATAGAATGCATGACGATTATTCGATTTTTTTTGTATTGTTGAGTTTTTTCCTGTTGTCCCAGGATATGGTCTATTTCTGAAGAGGGAATGTTCCATAGGTGCTGACTAGACAGTGTATTCTCTTTGGGTGTTTGGGTGGGACTTTTCTATGCAGAATCTGTGAGGTCCATTCCAGTCGTATTGTTCATTCTGTTCAGGATGTCTGTTATCTTCCGAGAGATCGGTTCGTCCTCCGCGTTGATACACATTGACTTGCTCTACATAGGGTATCACTTAGGTGGCCGCCAGGTATTTTGGAAGTCCCCTCTATTAGTGTATTGGGGTTAAACTGTGGTTGAGTGTGACACGAGTTTCTTAAGCTCTGGCCCGCACCAGAGTTTGATGTCATTATAAGTATTCATGATTGTGAGATCATTCATCACCAACTTGCCTCCCTTTACTAAAGATGTAATGGCCCTCTTCTGTCACTCTTTGATTTCTATCTTTACTTTGAAGGTTCTATTCTTGGTCTGATATTAAAACAATTGGCAAACCACCATCTGCTTTCTTCTTCTGGTAGGCATTTGCTTGAAATCCCTATTTTCTCTCCATCCGTCACTTTAGTTGTGCTGCCGTATCCTTGACAATTGAAGATGGGTTTCTTGTAGACAGAATGTCGATGCTTTTGTTTCCTAATCTATTTTCCAAGTCTATGTCTTTTTTGATTGGAGAGTTTAGTCCATTAATATCCTAAGGTTACAATTGAAAGATGGACATTGCTTCTTTTCACCATATTATCCATTTGGAGATTTTAGTCTCTGATTCTACTCCCATTAGTTATCTTTGTTAGTATGTTTTTATTAGTTTTTCTTTTCTTAACGGTGCTTGGGGATAGTTCCTCCTCTCTTCTGCCCTTTTGAATTGCTTCAAGTATTTTCTGAGAGTTTGGTTTTACAGCCATTGTAGTCTATCATCTCGTTTATGTCTTGGTAAGATTTTTCTCCTCCTTCAGACTATAATCGACATTTATGCTGGGTATAGATTTTGGGTGAGGGCATCCATGTCCTTTAACACAGGAAATGCCTTGTTCATGTTCTTTTTGCTTTCATTGTTTGTGCCTTGATAAGATCAGTGAATACTTTGATGGGTTTCCCTTTGATATGTTGACTTCTTATTTCTTTTTGTAGCTTCTCAGAAATTATTGTCTTTGTGAGTGGGCATCTAGCCCTTTTAACTAATGAGCCACACCACCAATGACCTCACTCATCTGTGCAGTGGGATTTTCTTTTTCTGATTACTGCGATCTATCGTTGGGGCCTATGTGCTTCTTGTATGTATGGGTTTGTCTATTTTGGTGGCGAGGAGAGTTCCAGTATCATCTATTTGTCTGTTGAAGATCTGATCAGTATTACTCTCTTGAGATTCTTCTCCTTCAAAACTTTCCATATTCCCTAATGATGTGAGGTTGATCTTTCATAGCTGTCCCATATTTCTGTTTGTTCCACCCTTCGGATGTAATTTTTTAAATTTTCATATCCATCTCTGATTATAGGCTTTTAGTTGCTTACAATAAGTGTTACTTCCAGATTCTGATTGCTGCCTCGCTATGCGTGTGTGTTCCATCGCTCTACTTTCGAGGCTTTTCTTCTCTTCCCTTCTTTTTAATTCGGATGACTGTTTCTATTTCCTTTTTTCATTGTCATACCCTGTGATTTCTTAGTATTTTCTTTCCTTTTTGAGCCTTCTCAAATCTCTTCTTGGTGCTCCTTACTTCGCTGGTTGGATTCCTTATCTTTCTTCAGCATGGGATCTTTTCAACATTTCAACTTCCTTCCAGATTTTGTCATTCTCCCCCTCTAGTTCTTTTTGGAGTTTGTCATTCTGTTCTTTAGTTCTTTTCAGAAGTTTGTCATTGTATCCTCTAGTTCCATCCTGGATTTTCATTCCCTGTCTCCTAGTTCTTTGACCTCTTTCTTTATTCTAATTTCTCTAGCAGAGTCCTGCACGTGCTATTTCCTTAAGATCTGTTTTCTTGGTCACCACCAAGCGGGAGATCCACTGTTGCTATCTCCGTAGCAGGGTTGATAGAGTTGGGTGCAGATTATTCCGTGCACTCTTTTCTGTTATCCCTTTGCCCATGTCCCTGCCTGAGGTTTTTTTTCTGTTCTCTTTGCCTGTATGCCGGATGCCAATCACAACAATCACAAATGTCTTTTCACTAGAGGCTAGTTTTTGCTTGCCTCCTTCTGATGGTTTGTTTTTTTTTTTCTTTCCTTCTCCTTGTTTATGGTGTAGTGACTTTTCTAGGTTTCAGGCATTCAATTTTGTTTATATATTGGTTGTTGGAAGTCTAAGTCACTCTTCCCTTCCTGTTCTGAAGGTTCTCAAAAAAAATCCACTTGGATACTCTGTCATCAATTCCAGTTGTGTCTGGGGGGTATGCCTAACTTAGCCCACACCTGGGTATCTTTCTGGAGCGAGTTCCTAGCTCCTGTGTTTCAGGAGCTGCCTCCTCCCCCCACACACAAAGAGACAACGGCACCAAACCAAACCCACCTGGCACCAGTTGCAAGGCAAAGGGCGGCTCTGCCCAGACAGCCACCCCCACAAGGGTTTAGAGTTTAGACCCTTTTCCAGCAACCCAAGAATCAATCTACCCTAAAATCTACCTGTCTGGAGCAGGTTCCGGGCTCCTGTGCTTCAGGAGCCCCCCTGCACAAAGAGACAATGGCGCGAACCAAAACCATTACACTTTTCATGTCTCTTGTTATCAAACTGAAAACCATCCCTATGATACATTTATTATTATTATTATTATTATTATTATTATTATTTTAGTATTTTCAAGACAGGGCCTCCCTGTAGCCCCATATCTCCTGGAACTTATTCTGTACACCAGGCTGGCCTTGAACTCACAAAGGTCTGCCTGCCTCTGCCTCCCAAGTGCTAGGATTAAAGGCGTGTGTCACCATGCCCGGCTCCCCCTATGATACATTTAAAGAGTTTTATTTCCAGTAATACAAACTTCCAATGGATAAAATAAATCACATAAACCCCAAACAATGTGTGATTTTGCAATCAGGATATTTTTAGAATTGTCCAGTGGAGAAATTTTATCATCGCTTTTTCTCTAAACTGAGAGTCTTATGCAACTCATCCATACATTTTAAGGTCCATAAGAATTTTCAACAAATGTTGTTAAGAAGGGAGAATTATTTAGTCCTGTCTCAGAAAGTTGAGTTAAATCTGAGGAGATCATCAGATATAAAACGTTTTTGCATTTTTCTCTTAAGGATTTAGTTGTAAATGCGCCACAGTTTGAGAGCAGATTAAATACAAGGAAACGGATCAAGTCCTAACTAAGGACTGGGGAGGAGGGCCCCCTGTAGAAGGAAGAGAAGAACATCAGTTGTTTATTATTTCTAAGAAATCTGTTCCTTGCTACACATTTTCTCAGTAACAGGGGAGCTATCAGACGCCCTGCTGTTGTTTATATATAAATGTCCACAAAAAAAGACTCAACTCAGTCTCCAGTTCAGTGTTCAGAGATGGGGCTTCAGGAAGCAAGTGGGTCCTGAGCAGTCAGGGGATAGCTGTGTTCTAGTTACTCTCTTGCCATGACGAAACACTCACTCAGAGCAGCTTGGTGAAGAAAGGCTTTATTTGGCTTAGGTGTGCTGATCCTAGTTCATCACTGAGGAAGCCAAGGCAGGAGCCTGGAGACAGGAGGTGAAGCACAGGCCATGGAGGAACGCTGCTTACTGGCCTGCCCTTCTGGCCAGAGCTCATCCTGTTTTCTCATACATCCCAGAACAACCTGCCTAGAGTGGTCCACATTCAGTGGACTAGTCCTTCCCACAGCATTCAACAATCAAAAAAGGAAACATAGTGTGATTTTTTTTCTTGATCCTTTGGAGAAAACTATACTATCAAAAGGTGGAGTAAAGAGCTGAATAGAGAATTCACAAATGAAGAAGTGAAGATGGCTGAGAAACAGCTCAGAAAGTATTCACCATTGCTAATAATTAAGGATATGCTAATTAAAACCAGCTTAAGATTTCACCTTACCGCAGTAAGAATGACCAAGGTTAAGAAAACAAATGACACTAAATGCTGGAGAGGTTGTGAAGAAAGGGGAACACTCATCCACTGCTGGTGGGAAAGCAAACTCATGCAACCCCTATGGAAAGCAGTATGGAGAACTCTTAAAAGACTGAAAATGAGCCTACCATTTGACCCAGTCATACCACTCCTCATACCCACAAGACTCATCCTACTGCAAAGACACATGCACATGTATGTTTATTGCAGCTCTCTTCACAATAACAAAAAGCTGGAAACAACCCAAATGTCCCTCAACCAATGAGTGGATATAGAAAATGTGGTACATTTACACAATGGAGCTCTATGCAGCAGTAAAGAAAGATGATATCATGAACTTTGTAGGCAAATGGATGGAACTAGAAGACATTATGCTAAGTGAAATAACACAGTCCCAGAAAAACAAAGGACGTATGGTGTCCCTCATTTGTGGATGCTAGCACCAAATAGATCCCTAGTTGCAAAGCAAACTGAGCATCGTCTGTTTGATTTTCTTTTTTATATGAAAGCAGCCATATTGGTTAAAAAGTGAATCCCTTAATGGGTTTGAGAATTAACCTTCCAGTTATGTTCATATTTTGTAATATTGGTATATGGGTGGAGGATACGTATGTATATTTTGAAGTAATATAAAATTAAAGGGGAAAATGTGATAAAAAAGATGGAGAGAAAGATGCAAGACATGTATGGCAGAATGCAGGAATAAGGGTGGGTGGGGGGTATGGAAAGGGGAGTGTGTCTAAATTAAACTGAGAAATGATCTATGAACTATGCAAAACAACAATAAAATATAAAAAAGAATTAAAGAATAACTTACATCCATTAAACAAATTGCCACATAGACATGCTCACAGGCCAATCTCAGAGAAAATTCCCCAACTGAGGCTCCCTCTTCCCAGGTGTGTCAAGCTGACAGCTGGCACTATCCAGCACGAATTGTTTATTAACTATGAGATTGGGCTGGAGGAAGTAGGTCACAGGTGGTGAGCCTCTGAGGATTACACCTGTTTCTTGGGCCCTCCTTGTCTCTTCCTGCTTTCTAGATACCATTAAGTAAGCAGCTTTCCTCTCCTGTGCCTTCCACCATGATGTTTCTGGTAACAGAGATGGAGCCAGACAAATGTGGACCTAAACTTCTGAAATCATAAGCCAAAATACATGCTTTCTCCTTTATTCAACTCAGGTATTTTGTTACAGTGACGAAAAGTAGCTTGCACCATGACATTTAAGATGCACTGGGGTGGGAGGGATGTGGGGCGGAAGGGGCTCAGCTGGTAAAGTGTAAGCCTGAGAACTTGAGTTTGATCCTCTGCACCGATACAAAAGAGCAGATTGTGGGGATGAGTGCTTGGTATCCTGACATTGGGAAAGCAGAGACAGGCAGATCACTGAGGCTCACTGGCCAGCCCATCTAGCCTATTCAGCCAGCCCATGTTCTAGTACCAGTAAGGGACCGTGTCTTCAGGTGCAAAGTGGGCAGGCAGCAGCTGAGGAGAGACACTTGAGGCTGCCCTCCGGCATGCATGATTGTGAATTTCATGCACAAAACATAACAACATGCACATACATGCACAAACAGAAACTCCTACACACACACACACACACACACACACACACACACACCCAAACACCCAAACACAAGTGCACAGAAATACCCTGTCATATCTGTCAAAGGATGAGCAAACCTCTCATTTCAGATGAGAGCATTTTCTGAGTCAGATAACACACTGCATATTTCAGCCAGACAGATGCAAAGAGAGATAGCAATTGATCACACAGGTTATGAACTTGAAGCCAGCTTTCTAGACAGGCTGAGCCCTGTTATCCTCATGGATCAGTGGAATGGCGAGGATTTGCTTTTTAAGCACCTGCTGGATGAACAAGGACATTGCCCAAAGGCTGTTCAGGGAGCTGCACTCAGCCTCAGGTCAGTTTATGATGATTTCTGTCCTGTTCAACAAGGGCCAAGTTTAACAGCAACAGAAGTTTAACTGCTATTCCAAAGTTTCAGGGGCCTCCTCCCTGTGCGAGAGGAAGAAGGTCACCCTCAGTGGGGACCTTGGTTTCCTTTATTACAGGCACTATGCCAAGTGATACATGAAAAGGCTGAGCTGATGTCACAGGAAAGGAAGAAGACATGTTGTGTTTGGAGCACAATTCTTCTAAAACAGTTCCTAATACTCTATTAATGTATATTAAAGTGGGTAATACAGGAAAGCCAAACTTCATGGGAAATTTCTCTAGGAGCTCAGATTTCTAAACTCCTTTAACATCAGAATATAGTTCTGATTACTGATGAGTTTCAAAACATTTTGTTTCCTTTGATGACGGTATTATGCTATGTCCAAAATGAGAATGCTTTGGTGTTTGGAGTGTAGTTCTGGAGAGCACTTGGCTAAGCACTTGTAAGGCCTTGGGTTTGGTCCCCAGTACTGACATCCCTATCTCAAGGATCAGTCAAGTGTTCTGTGAACAAGTTATCAATCTTTAAACAACAGTACTATCCTGGGATGTAACCTTAAATCTGGCCATCTGTATAATCACAAAGACTATAAATACTGAAGTGCTCCACAGTAGTTGTCTGCTGTCCTTTTGGTACAGGTGCTGCTTCTTACCTGCTGTTCTTCATGCTTTGCTTTGCACCTTGGTTTGTGAGAAGGTGTCAAGGAACTTTGTTGACTGAGAAGTGCTACAAAAGGCAACTTCTTAATCTATGTATTTTGGGGGGGGGTTGTTGAAATTTTACTTCTTGAAAAAGCTGTTGTGTGAGTTGGAAACTCTGCACCTGTATGTATATATATTTTAGCAATAAAGCATGGGCTGAGAATGCAGAAAAAAAGACAACATCTTAATTTCATCAATTCATCTATGTATTCAAAAATATTGTTGCCAAACTTTGAAAGACATGTTTTCATTTTTTCCTCAAATTCTGCTAAATAGAAAAATATAAAGCCTGACACAGACTTTGTCTGTGATAAAGAAAACCTAGAAAGACAATTTTGAAGACAAGAAGCACATCAACAGTATAAAATTATAAATTAGGTAACATTGACAGAGTCAACGTGGGGATGCTCTTGTTTGAACAACCCCGTAGGCTCCTGTATTTGAATACTTAGTACCCAGCTGGTGGCACTGATTGGGAGAGATTATGGAACCTTTAAGAGGTGAAGGCTTGCAGGCTCATTTTTCTCTACTTTCAGTGGGTTTTCCACAGTGGGATGGGCTATGCCACATCAATACCAACTTCCACTAAAATAGTTAATGGCAGAAAAATCACTACACAGAGAACTGTGGAGAATGGTCAAGAGAGAGTAGAAGTTAAAGACAGCCAATTAAAAGTCCTTAACAATAAATGGTGAGGAGCAACTGCTTTGCTTGGATAACAAGCAATTCAAGCACACATTTAACAGAATGTTAATAATGAGCACCGTGTGAGGATTAACAGGAACATTTTTTGTTTGAAGACTTCACAGGAACTCATAACCATTCCTAATCTAAAGTATTTATAAACAGCTCATCAGAGCCCCTATTTGTCATAGACTTCTGAGTTTGTTGTTGGGACCACACAGTAAGACCATTTTTTGTCTTTAAAATTGTAATCTCTGTATGCACTTGGCTATTTTTTTTTTTAAAAAAAACAAATTAAAAAAAAAAAATCCAAGGTGAGCCTGACTCTGAGCAGTGCTTGGAGAAGCTGTCCTGACACCAGCATGGATCTGCTTCAAGCGTGTTGCTGTGAGCCTGGCGTCAACCTGCAATGAAGAGTGCCAGGACGGATCTTCTACAGAAGTACTTCAGTTCTTTCAGTGTTTAGTAATGACAGCTATTATTACATCAATGGTAATACATTTCTGCTTTAGAATAAATTAAGGGTGTCTTCTAGTTGTGCATGAATGCTGTCTTGAGGGAGGATCAAGGAAATTAAAAGACATCAATGAGATGATGACTTCTGACAAAGGAGAGAACAAGTATGTTATCTTTTGAATCTTATCTCTTTCCCCACAAAACTCTCAGAGATTACACCTCAGACACTCTGAATATTTGGATATTGTCATTGAAGGTGTAAAAGTGATGTCACACTGGGGGATTGTGGATATTTAATCCTGCTTGACTGCTGGGCTTAGAAAAGAGCAACGGGCACATGAAGACGAATGGGGGAGAATGAAGTGTTGCTTCCACAAACCAAAAGGTACAGGAAAATGCTGTCGAGATTCCAAAGGGCCCTGCTCTGAGCCTCTGGAGAGACCATGACTGGCCAGAGCATTAAGCTGGAGCTCCATTCAGCCTCTGGAGCTGTGAGAGAATGAAAGATATCAGCTGCGTTTGGGGAGCTTGTCGTGCCATGAGCTTAGTTCATGTGTGTGCAGCAGCAGTGATATCAAACCAGGCGAGTGTGTCAAGTGGACCTGACCACACAGGGTCTGAAAGATCTTACTAAAGTCCTTCTTTCAAAGAGCAAACACAAGCCAAATCACTGATTTCTCCCAGCCCTGTGGCAGTTGTGACTGCATAGCTTGCTAGAGAACCAGATTTGCTTCCATAACAGTCACCTGGACTTCTCATGAACCCCAGATGGGAAGTGATGATGATAAGGGCCACTGGTAATGTCCCACCCTCCCCCTCCCCCAGTAGAGTAGTCACCCTTTCTGTTTTGATCCGAGCCGGGCAGCTGAAGCTATCATGTGTGTTCTTAGGAGCCTTGCTTCCTGGAAAACTCACTAAGGACATTTTTCCATGGTTAACATAAAGCACTGAAAGTTACAACTTCTGGGGCTGAAGAGATGGCTCTGCAGTTAAGAGCACCAACTGCTCTTGCAGAGGACCTGGGTTCAATTCCCAGCACCCACATGGCGGCTAAGAACCATCTTTAACTCCAGTTCCAAGGGAATCCGACACCCTCTTCTGACTTCGGAGGCATTGCATGACACGGGTGCAGCAACATACATGCAGACAGACACTCATGCACATAAAAAATAATAAATAAATAAGAAGAAAAACACCCAGAATCTTCTTTTTAAAAATAGGAAAGTTACAGCTTCTACTTAGGTCTCATTTTTATCATAAACTGAAGTCAAGGTAACCAAAGAAATAGTATCCCAGCCACAAGCAGATCAGACTGGCTGCTCTAGGACAGCTTTCTTGTGAAAGACATCTCCTAGGGATTTAAAGACATTAAATTTTTCATAGCTTCTGAGTCCACATGTTTGTGTTTACTATAAAGGAGAGTGCCAAATAAATAAATGAATCAATAAAAACCAAACTCATTTCAATTGCTTATACCTTCTTTATGACTGAAAATGACTTATTCAACTTAAAAATATAGGGAGGGAAAATTTATGTATAATAAAGAGAACACGCTATAACTTGAGTTTAACTTCTACCTATTTGTGTAGCAAATAAGCAATTTCCTGTAGCTTAACAAAAACTCCTTTTAACGATTTTGAAAGTTTATTGTAAATCGACTATTGTTGACAGAAGGGTATTTTTTTTTCCTTTTCCACAGTTAAAAGTTAAGAAAGTCACACAGTGGCTAAGGGGATGGCTCCTGGAGAGAGTGCTCGCTGTGTAAACACGAGGACCTGAATGTGGATTCCCAGCTCCATGTAGAAGGCTGGCATGGCAGCACAAAGCTCTAACCCAGTGCTGGGAAGGCAGAGACAGGCCCATCCCTGGGACTCGCTGGTCAGCCTGTCTCCCTCAAGTTCACTGAGAGAGCTTGTCTAAAAGCAGACGTGGGAAGAACTGAGAAAGACATCTAGTGCTGGCCTCCGGCAATGCCTGTGTACTCTCACACACATGTACATGAATACATACATGCATACCTACATGCACAGACAATAAAATGGCTGAAAACTTTTTAGCTTTAGCTCTTCTCTCTCATCTCTTTCCTTCCAGGCTGAAGGGTGCTTTCATCAGTGTCACATTTACACAGTGGGAAGGCTGTGCTCGTCCGTGTCTTCCCTCTGCTCTGGCTACTCAAGACCCTTGTGACTGATGTAGATAAAAGGAATTTCAGCTTGGGGCTGGAGAGATGGCCTAGCGGTTAAGAGTGCCGACTGCTCTTGCAGAGGACCTGGGTTCGATCCCCAGCACCCACATGGAGGCTGAGAACCGGTCTTTAACTCCAGTTCCAGGGGAATCCGACGCCCTCTTCTGACCTCCACTGCATTGCATGACACAGGTGCACAAACCTACATGCAGACAGTACATTCATACACATAAAAAATAAATAAAATTAAAAAAAGGGAGTTTCAGCTTGTCCTGTCATTGGAACCTGAAGACACATGGGCTTGTGCAGGAATGATTCTGCACCTAAGTGACAGCCACCCAAGGCAGCATGCTCATTTCACACTCAGTTGAAGAAAACACTTATCTCTTATATTATTGGGACACATGTAGGCTTGTGGATTCCAAGTGGTTGTTTAGTACCCCTGTCCTTTCCTAAGGATTTTGAAGGGCAGTTTTGGCTTTATACAATTTTCTCTTTACATAAAGCGCACAGTTTTGTGTATAATTTTAACAAAATTACACAGGCCTAGTATGGCTTGGATGCGCCCAGACTTATCTGCCATCACTCAATGCTTAGTGGCCTGTCTCGCTTCTTATATCATCCCATCTTGGTCAAGCTAAAAACAGTTGTGTCAGATTCCAGATGCTCAGGGAGAGGCTCACAGTGCCACATGGAAGTTAGAGTTGCTGTCTCCTCATTCAAGAAACAGGTCAGGAAGGGGCCTGCTGAAGAACTGAAAAGAGAACCTGAGGTCTGCATCTGATCCTCTCACTCATTTGCAGCCCAAAGTTGGAAGAGTTTCTTCATCTTCTCAGACCAGGACTCCCTGACTATACATCAGGAGTGACGTGCTAAGAAGGCCCAGGGTTTATGGAGTGCTGCTTCTGTCTCTGGTACTTCAGCGTCTTAGCTGGGCACTGAGCGCCCCTTTTCTGGATCTCTGTACACATCACCCTTCTATCCAGGTCCTTCAGAAAGCAAAATCCAGTTCTGAGCGGAAGTCCAACCAAGAGGAATCTGCTCTCCTGAACCTATGTAATCTTATCATTAGCAGAACAAAGCTCAGTAAATCCCAGCACCCAGAGGTCAGAGCCAGGAAGTGGCAAGTGAACTACGCAGAGCACAAGAGGGCTGCAAACATTAGTAAGAAATTGCCAGGCCCAGAGTGTGGAGCATGTCTGTTCATGTGGCCCCCACAAAGCAGAGCGGCAGGAACACCGGAGAAGCCTCTGTAGTGATGAAATGTGATGCTTGACAGCAGTTGTCAAGTCAGATTTGATTATGGTCCATCCCCAACTCTACCATAGCAACTGCTCCTTCTTAAGCAAGTCTTTAAGCCTCTGTGACTTTTGATTGATTTTCTCATCCATCTAAAGGGAATGATGCAATAGTATCTCATTCATGGGGTTGCCGTTGGGAGCAGTAGATATTGCCACAATCACAGTGCTGTGTACAGCACTAGCTGAGTAGCCTGGTTCAGCCAACAATATGGATTCTCACTGTTCTTCCTTAATTTTTTTTTTCCTAGGCACTTAAGGTAAAGTCTGACTCACTCCTAGTCACAGAGCCTCAACTTTGCAGTGTTTCAAATGTGGATGAGGAATCGTACTCAGGAAGCAGAAAGCAAATGGACAAAAAAGGATGCTCTGCTCATCGTCCACAAATTCTCCTCCTGCCTTAGGCAGTAAGGGACACGCAGGCCAGATATCTGAAGCCAAATCTGGCGGATACACCAATACTTCCATAGGGAAGCTTTTCTTAGGGTCTAGTGTGTGTAATGCTGTATGTGTGTGTACTCGCATGTGACCATGTGTGTGCCACTACACCTGGCTGAAATTACATAGTTTATAATATTCAAATTAGACTGCCTTTGGGTTTTGTAGATAAACATATTCAGCAGCTATAATCATATTTTCTGAAAACTAGAACTAACCCAGAAGTTTTCATCTAGTGGTAAACAAAATGTGATATATCTGTACGATGGAGTACTACAGAGCAATATAAAGGACGTAACCACAAGGACGACTCACAAAAACATTAGATATGAAACACAATGACGCTAAGGGATGAACAGTCTAAATGTATTTAGAGGATCCGTAAAATTTTCTGGAAGAGGGAAAAATACTGTAGGAGTAAAAAGCTTATCCTCGTTTCTCAGAGGACAGGGGTAGAAATGGATATTGACCACAAAGTGACTAACAAGTGCCTTGTGGAGGAGTGGTTATATGTATCGACCATAAAGATCATACGAAAAGTCACAGAAATGTACATCAAAAAGGGAGACTTTCACTTCATGTAAACTAAATCTCAACAGAAGTGAAAGAAAAAAGTCTCTGGGTTTGACACAGTTCCATATGGACACAACTTTAAATGTTAGAGACCTTCTCCCCAGACAGCACTCTTGACTCAGGGGGCCTTATGGAACTGTGGCAGATGCTGGCTCAGAGGGCCCAATGGCCTTTGGTATCAAAGTACATCCACACTCCAGCAGAAGCAGCCCAACTACTTTCTTCATCTTCTGATCTCATGCTCCAGGCCCAGGCTGATCTACCGAGGTTCAGAGGCAGGTTCCTCCTGACTTCCTTGGGCAAATGATTAAACTCAGATGCGGCCCAGGTTCCCAAGCATTTTCTTCCTTGAGACTGTGTGTGTGTGTGTGTGTGTGTGTGTGTGTGTGTGTGTGTGTATGTGTGTGTCTGTGTCTGTGTGGTGAGAACAAGGTCTCATAACTGACCCACTGCCAGGTTCAATCCAGCCTCAAAGGGTATGCCACACCCTTCTTCATTTGGCAGCAAGCTTGTTGGAGTCGTTGGGACAAATCAAACTCTTGGCTGGAGCTCTTCCAGAATGAATCGGAGGAAGAAAGCGGGTCCATGATCAAGTGTATGAGAAAAAGGAATCCCCCATGCTTCCTAATGAAAAGCATATTAATCAGGACTCAGTAGAGACATTACCAGGAGACATGCAGGCATGCACACCTCCCTGTTAGTCTCTCTATATACCCTTCCCCTTCTACACTGCAGTGGCCATCGTTTCCTCTCGTCCACAGGGAAGCAAAAGCAAAAACAATTAGCTACTCTAAGAACAAGGCCAAACTATTTGAATGCCGATATTAAGTAAACCAATCAGAAGGGCTGAAGGAAAATAAATTTTTTTTTCAAATTATAGTCTAAAGACTTGGTAGAAAAGTAAAATAACATTAAATTTTATATTTTTGTGGGATGAAATGGTAATCTTTTGGATGTGTTATTTAAAATATTTAAGATTTTATTTCTCCTTTTAAAAATACTCTTTAATGTTACTCTGGAAATTTTGGGAAAAGTTAAAATTATATCTCTGTTGGATGGTACCTTGGCACATACGTGAAATTTGATTTCTCCTGTAATTGTTTTATGGATCAAAGCTAAAGACAGTTACATACTTGGCAGAGGGAACTTCCAAAAATGGTTGTTATAATTAACATGAAACTAGAGACTTAAGTAATTAGATGTTGTGAAAGCATTCAGAAAATGTCAAATTATTAATGACTACAGAGAAGCAGCTTGGGATAGAGTAAAGCCAGAGAGTAGAGTTCAGTAGCCCAGCCTTCTAATTCCCTAAAAGCATTTGCTTCAGAAGTCATGAAGTCTGAGTTCACTCTGGTCACTATGTCAGAACTGGCATGTCCAGTGTCCTTGGGAGCCTTGACCACACACTGGGCACAAGTGAGAAGACAGCTTAGAGTATAGGGAGCCATCCCAGTTAATCTGATGACCTGTCCCCATTTCTGGATTAAGTAAATCTAAACAAGTTTGTATGAGTTTTAGGTAGTAAAGAAAGTTGCCTCCAAGCCCCTCTGCCAAATGATATTTAAAAGTACAAGAATGAACGTTTTACAAATACTGAATTTTGTTACAAACATAAAGGAATGTGATATTTCTTGTACTCAGGTTCTGTATCACAAATCCATGGTGGATTAGTCACATTATAGCTGTGTATTTTCATAGAAAAACCTGGAAATGCTGTATCTTCAGGTGCTATTGTCTGCTGTCCCCTGTGGTAACAGAGGCGTTTGCTACTGCTGTGTCTGAAGACCATGAGAAACTATGCCCCATTTTTATAATAATGATAATAATATATTGCCTTTTGGAGATAATAATAAACAAACAAAAATGTAAGCTGCCAATCATGGTTCAAGAACCTTCTGGATTTAGAGAAGGCCTGTTTATCTCTCCTCTTCCTTCAGAGATCCAGGAGTATTGTCCTCAAGCATCCAGCTTTTCCCTGCTGCCCTCCCTCTGTCTCTGGCCACATCTTGTTGGACCCCACTGGTCAGGACATCACCTTTGGAGAGCTGTGTCATAACAGAAGGCCTGGGCCATCAGTTGTCCAAGTTCTTCCTCAGACACAGACAAGTACTCTGGCTGTCAGTGAGCTGTTCCGGTATCTCAAGAGTCTGATCTTTAATCAACTGCCCCCAGACTTTCCAGGAACAGCCTGCAGGAGTAAGTTTGTGTTTCTGCTGTGTCACAAGTTACCGCCAGTCATACAGACACTTGACTCAAAGGAAGATTATCTACTTGGATCACCCAGCAACTTGGGATTGAAATGGCTAGAATGCTAGTTCCAGCGAGTCCCTGTAGTTCCAGAGAAATTGACCTGGATATGTAGGTCCTGAGTAGAGGAAGCTGAGCAGGGACCATAGAGATGAGCCTCTTAATTCTCACTCCGCTGTGCAGTCTGCCCCAAGGCATTGCGGTCTTTGGGTTCAGTGAGAAGCCCCTGTCTGTATCTTGTAATAATTTTCTTCCTCTTGCTCACGTGAAGTCTCGCTGGTTTCACCCACTCACAGTCAAATAGCCTTGAGGGTCGAAGGTAAAATATCTACCAAAGTGGATTATTCTCACTTGAGAAGGTCTACTCATCATGGGCAAAGCCAACCTTTCTAATCTGGAATCAGGGGATCATAATGCCTGTCTTCTCTCAGGAGTTTATAGACAAGAACAAATTTTAGATTCTTGGTGCAAAACTTTGACAAACTGTTGATTGCTGCTAAGCTGTTTGAGCACTATGTGCAGCCCATCCAGGCACCCCTGGCTTCCTTAGGATCCCTGGCAAATTAAGATGATGCTAACACTACCCCACCTCTGTACACCTCATAAAGAACAATTACATTAAAAAGTTCAACCTAAAATCATCTACACCACTACTGTCTAGAAACAGATGGGGGCACCCTAAGAATATTTAAGTAGTGGGTAACAGTGGCTTCAGCACACCTTATATTACTACAATGAATGCTTTCTCTGAAGCTTAGAAGAGAAGAAAACAACAGTTCATTTTACAACTAAACTTATTCTAGGGAAGCACCTGATTGAGGGAGAAGGATTAAAAATACCTTATTCAGTCTGAGAACGAGACAAATGTCTTTCAACCTTTAATCTCACTGCCATGGTAATTTAGAAATTGTTTTCATTTAGTTTTTGTGGAAAGAGATTAGGAGAAGATACTCAGTTACTTCTAAGAGTAATTCACACATGCCAAACATATGTTTTCTGACATTGTACACTAGTAAAAACATGCTTGGAAAAAGGTACTTCAGATTTCCTCCAGTAACAAAGTTGACCTGTATCTTGATTGTTTTAAGTGAGAAAGAACTTTTTGGGACTGACCCAAGCTTCTTAGTAATGAAAGAAACCTGAAATAAATACATAGATCATCCAAGAAATAGTTACTAAGTGACGCAAATGGAGGAAGGAGATAGAAAAATTGAGGAAGCAAAGACTAAGGAAAGTTAGGTAAAGGGATGGAGGGAAAGCAGGGGGTGGGAGAGGGAAAGAACAGGACAGAACAACAAGGAAAAAGAGGAAAGAAGAGTGAAGGTAAAAGAACTTCCCCTTCTCCTTCAGAAGGACCTTTGGGAGTCCAAGTGCCTGGTCTTTCCTCTATGTTCATGCATGCGGAGTCCAAACAGAGGCTGCATAGTTGGCTAGACAGCTCAGGAGGATGGCAGGATGGAGCCAAGTGTGGTTCTTAGCCAGCAGAGCCATCCGAGAAGAAGGATTGACTTAGCAAGCTCCGAGTGACTGTCTGTGAAAGGTTTAGCCTTCCCAGCTGTTCAATAGTTAATGATATGAAATATTGACACAAGAGTGTCCCCAAAGGTGGTTGGGAAAACAATCTCATTTCAAGTCTGGTAGCCCAGGGCCTAGAGAGAGAGAATGGTGGGTGGGGAGACTGTTACACTACCCTTCCCCTGCCTCTCCCCAGAGCCTTAGGCGTGTGTGTGTGTGTGAGTGTGTGTGTGTGTGTGTGTGTGTGTGTGTGTGTGTGTTTCTCCGTTCTTTCTCCTTACTAGACAGGGCAGGCCTTGCAGTAAAAACAAAGGGGACCATCTGTTCTCTGCACTTCTAAACAATACAGGACAGGAATAAACTGAGTGTCAAGCTTTCCTGGATAATTATGGTAGGTAAAATAGCTTTTAAAATTACCTCTAATTTATTTTATAGAATGTTTATACAAAAATAAATTTCTATATAAAGCCCTCAATTTCACACATGTTATACATAAAGGAGGCCTTTATGTATTCTAAAGTGTGTGTTCTCTCTCATGTATCCTGGGCTGGTCTCTCTCATGTAGCCAGAGCTGGTCTTTCTCTATCTTGCTGTGTGGCCAAGGACGACCTTGAACTTGTGAGCCTCCTGCTCTGGCTCCCCAGTTGGGGGACTCAAGCAGAAATGCCATGTCAGGTATAAGGCTGTGCTGTGGATCAAATCCAGGCTTTCATGCATGCCAGGCAAATGCTCTGTCAACTGGAATACTTCTCCAGACATAAATTAAGCAGATATTTTCAAAACTTATATTAGTACCACTCAGATGCTGATGAGTATAAACTATGATGGAGTTGGAAAGTTAGAGGTTTCAGAAACACCAACTTAAGGCCCAACACAATTAAGACCGGAAGATACCTAGATGGTAAAGCCAACCATTGGCTGAGTTGGAGGTGGGTGAATAAGTACTGAAAATGTGGATGAATGTGTTAAAATTACAATGAGTCTCACTTTATATGCTCTTAATCAGAATTATTTGTAACTCTAGAAACAGGCAACAGTTTTAACAAAAAAATGCACTGGAATGCTTTGAAACAGCATATGGATAGATTATATTTCTAGACAGAGAAAAGAAAGTTGGGTACAGAAAACAGAAAGGAGGCCCACAGATGGTCTGATTGGTGACAACTTGTGTCTGTCTTGAACATGATTTAAAGAATTGGCTACAAACTATTATTATATTTCATTGTATCTGAAAGCAACTGTGCTATTCCAATGTGAATCTCTTAATGGGCTCTAGAATTGTCCTACCACTTGTATTCACACATTGTAATTACCAGATATGAATGGAAGATATGTATTCACATTCTATTCATATTCTTTTTACCTGCATACAACTTTACTGTTAAAATGTGAGTCTCTAAATGTGTTTAGGAATTGACCTATAGTTTATTTTCAGAATTTGTAATTTTGATTTACGTGTGGAGTGTATATATGCATATTTCGGAATAACATAAAATTAAAGGGAACAAAAAAAGAGAGAGAAACATATTAAAATAAAAGAATTGGCTACAGTCTGTTTATCAAGTTAGGCTGCAGTTTACTACAAAGAGTTTACTGCAAAGAGAAACCTTTAGAACTAATGTCAAGTTAAGAAGTGAACACATGGTGAGATCTCCCAAGACCAGCTGAGGGGCAGGAAGGCAAGGAGAAGCCCATATGCCAGAAACACGAAGAAGAGACAACACAGGAAAGGGGCAGGATAATCCCGCACCAAACTCTACCAACCCTATGGAAGATTCCTACAGTGGGATCCCCCTGGGAATGGCCCAGGACACAGATATCAAAGACACAATTGTGAACATAGTTAAAGAGCTACAAGATTATAAAAAGCAAATCAAAGAATTAAGAAAAGAGAATGAAGAACTCAAGAAGGACCCAGAGAGAGAGAATGACAAACTCCAGAAGGAAGTAGAAACACTGAAAAAAATCCCATACTGAAAAAGATAAGGAAACCAACCAGTGAAGCAAAGAGCTACAGGAAGAGATTGAGAAGCTCCAAAAGGAAGTAGGAACACTAAAGAAATCAGAAGAGGAAATGAAAAAGGAAATCAAACACTCATCCAATCAAGAGGAAAGGAATGGAAAAAGCCTCAGAAGCAGAATGGAGAAAGCAAACCAAAGAATATCAGACCTGGAAGATAACAAAGAACAACTAAAAACCTCAAGTAAAGATTATGAAAAATTTAAAAATACACAAAAGTGGAACAACCAGGAACTGTGGGACACTATGAAAAGATCAAACCTCCATATCATAGGAATAGAAGAAGGAGAAGAATCCCAAGAGAATGGTATTGATCAGATCTTCAACAGAATAATAGATGAAAACTTCCCCAAACTAAAAAAAGACAAACCAATACAAATACAAGAAGCACATAGAACTCCAAACAGACAAGATCAGAAAAGAAATTCTCCACGCCACATCATAGTTAAAATGCTAGACACCCAAAACAAAGACAAAATTCTTAAAGCGACAAGAGAAAAACAACAAGTGACCTATAAGGGGAAACCTATCAGAATAACAACGGACTTCTCACAGCAAACGATGAAGGCAAGAAGAACCTGGAGCAAAGCATTCCCAGTGTTGAGGGACAATGGATGCCAGCCCAGGTTACTATACCCAGCAAAAATGTCAATCATAGTGGAAGGAGAGAGGAAAATCTTCCATGACATAAACAACTTGAAAGAATACATGTCCGGAAAACCAACCCTTCAGAGAATACTTGAAGCAATCCAAAGAACAGAAGAAAGGAGCAACCAACCCCAGGCAACTAGAAGGAGAAATCAATAAAAGCATAACTGCAGAAGTAGAAACCTAAATCAAAACCGCAGATGGATAATAAGGCAAAAGGAAGCAACACAAACCTATCAGTCATAACCTTAAATATTAATGGACTAAATTCCCCAATCAAAAGACATAGACTGGGAGACTGGATTAGGAAACAGAATCCATCGATATGCTGTCTGCAAGAAACACATCTTACCTTCAAGGACAGGCACCACCTTAAAGTGAAGGGATGGAAAAAAATATTCCAAGCAAATGGTACCAAAAAGAAAGCAGGTGTTGCTATTTTAATATCGGATAAAATAGACTTCAAAGTAAAAGAAATCAGAAGAGACAAAGAAGGCCATTACATTTTCATCAAAGGAACAATCCACCAAGAAGATTTCACAATTATGAATATATATGCCCCAAATTCTGGTGCACCAAACTTTATAAAGACAATTCTCCAGGACCACAAGTCACAGACTAACCCCAGCACACTCATAGTGGGAGATTTCAATACCCCACTGAGTCCTTTGGATAGGTCAACAGGACAAAAAATAAACAGAGAGACATCTGAACTGAACGATATGATACACCAAATGGACCTCATAGACCTCTACCGAACATTCCATCCTAATACCAGAGAATACACTTTCTACTCAGCACCCCACGGAACATTCTCCAAAATCGACCACATCCTGGGACACAGAAGAAACCTCTACAAATACAAAAAGATTGAAATAATTTCATGCATCCTGTCAGACCACAGTGCAATGAAGCTCAACATCAACACCAGGACAAGCCCTCCTGCCTACAAGAACACATGGAGACTAAACAACACACTCTTGAATAATGAATGGGTCAAGGAAGAGATAAAGAAAGAAATAAAAACATTCCTGGAACTGAATGACAATGACAATACAACACAACAAAACTTATGGGATACCTTAAAAGCAGTCCTAAGAGGGAAATTTATAGCCCTGGGTGCCTACATTAGAAAAACAGAAAGAGCACAAGTGAATGATCTAACACTACAGCTAAAAGCACTTGAGAGGCAACAACAGATGAACCCTAAACGCAACAGACAGGAAGAAATAACAAAAATCAGAGCAGAAATCAATGAAATAGAAACAAAGAAAACAATACAAAAAATCAATGAAGCCAAAAGTTGGTTCTTTGAAAGAATAAACAAGATAGACAGACCTCTAGCCCAGTTAACAAAAAGAAAGAAGGAACAACTCCAAATCAATACAATCTGTGATGAAAAGGGAAATATCACAACGGACAAGGAAAAGATCAAGAAAATTATATGGGAATATTACAAGAACCTATATTCTACCAAGTTTGAAAATCTAGAAGAAATGGATGAATATCTGAAATCTTGGGAATCACCAAAGCTTGGCCAAGAGGAGACCAGCAGCTTAAACAGACCCATAACATATGAAGAAATAGAGGATGTAGTAAGAAGCCTCCCAACTAAAAAAAGCCCAGGCCCAGACGGTTTCACAGCAGAATTCTATAAAACATTTCAAAAAGACCTACAACCATTATTTCTGAAACTGTTTAGAAGTATACAATCAGAGGGAATTCTCCCAAATTCCTTCTATGAAGCCAACATCACTCTATTACCAAAACCAGGCAAAGATCCAACTAAAAAGGAGAATTATAGACCCATCTCCCTCATGAACACAGATGCCAAAATTCTAAACAGAATACTGGCAAATCGCATACAGACCCACATCAAGAAGATCATCCATCATGACCAAGTTGGATTCATACCAGAGATGCAGGGATGGTTCAACATACGAAAATCAATAAACATCATCAAACACATAAACGGAATCAAAGACAAAAACCACACCATCATCTCAATTGATGCTGAAAAAGCCTTTGACAAAATCCAGCATCCCTTCATGCTTAAAGTCCTAGAAGGAATTGGATTGGAGGGATCATTCCTCAATGTAATCAAAGCCATATACAGGAAACCCACAGCCAATATCATCCTAAATGGGGAAATGACGGAAACATTCCCTTTAAAGGTAGGAACTCGGCAAGGCTGCCCCCTATCACCACTCCTCTTCAATATAGTGCTTGAAACACTTGCTAGAGCAATAAGGCAAGAAAAGGATATTAAAGGAGTACTAATTGGAAAAGAGGAAGTCAAACTATCCCTATTTGCTGATGATATGATTGTTTACTTAAGAGATGCAAAAAACTCCACCAGAAAACTCCTAGAAACGATTAACAGCTTCAGCAAAGTGGCAGGATACAAAATTAACCTTAGAAAATCAATGGCCTTTCTTTACACCAAGAACAAGCAACTGGAGAAAGAATTCAAAGAGACCTTCCCACTCACAATAGCCTCAAAAACAATAAGATACCTAGGAACAAACCTAACCAAAGACACCAAAGACCTCTACAACAAAAATTTTAAACCCTTAAAGAAAGAAATTGAAGAAGACCTCAGAAGATGGAAAAACCTCCCATGCTCATGGATTGGGAAAATTAACATTGTAAAAATGTCCATTTTACCAAAACTCTTGTATAGATTTAATGCAATCCCAATCAAAATCCCCAAGAGTTTCTTCACAGGCTTGGAAACAAAAGTTCTTAAATTCATTTGGAGAAACAAAAGACCCCGAATAGCCAAATCAATCCTGAGTGAAAAGAGCTACACAGGAGGGATCTCTATACCAGATTTTAAACTATACTACAGGGCTATAGTCATAAAAACAGCCTGGTACTGGCACAAAAACAGACCTGTTGACCAATGGAACAAAACCGAAGATCCAAATCTGAGCACATACAATTTCAGCCATCTCATATTTGACAAGGGGGCCAAGAAACCACAATGGAGAAAAGACAGCATCTTCAGCAAGTGGTGTTGGCAAAACTGGATCACCACTTGTAGAAGAATGAAATTAAACCCCTACCTCTCACCCTGTACAAAAGTCAACTCCAGATGGATTAAAGACCTCAACGTGAAACCCCAAACTCTGAAGGTGATAGAAGAAAAAGTTGGCAGCAGACTACAAGACATAGGCGTAGGAAAAGACTTCCTAAATCAGACAGCAGCTGCACAAGAATTAAGGTCGACAATTGACAAATGGGACCTCATCAAACTCAAAAGCTTCTGTACATCAAAAGAAACAATCAAGGAAGTGAAGAGAAATCCCACAGAGTGGGAGGAAACCTTCACTGCAGATACATCTGACAAAGCATTGATTTCCAGAATATATAAACTACTCAAAAAACAAAGAAAAAAGAAAACAAATGACCCGCTCAATAGATGGAGCAAAGAACTGAACAGAGACTTCACAAGCGAGGAATTAGAGATGTCTGAGAAACACCTCAAGAACTGCTCAACATCACTAATCATTAAGGAAATGCAAATGAAAACCACTTTAAGATATCATCTTACTCCAATAAGACTGGCTAGGATCAAGAAAACAAATGATACCAAGTGCTGGAGAGGTTGTGGGGAAAGGGGAACACTCATCCACTGCTGGTGGGAATGTAAACTCGTACAGCCACTATGGAAAGCAGTGTGGAGAACCCTTGGAAGACTTGGAATGAACTTGCCACCCGACCCAGCCATACCACTCCTGGGCATGTACCCTCAAGACTTACGCCACCACAGAGATACATGCACGGCCATGTTTATTGCAGCTCTCTTCACAATAGCAAGGAGCTGGAACCAACCTAAATGCCCCTCAACTGACGAGTGGATAGAGAAAATGTGGTACATCTACACAATGGAGTTCTATGCAGCAGTAAAGAAAGACGACATCATGAGCTTTGCAGGAAAATGGCTGGAGCTAGAGGACATCATGCTGAGTGAAGTAACACAGTCCCAGAAAAACAAACGACGAATGATATCCCTCATCTGTGGATGCTAGTGCCAATTACCTAGTTGTAAGTATTTCTTGTGCATGGCCCCTTGAGCTTTTGTCCAAGCAGTTGGGAGTGAAGCATTTTGGAAACAAAAACAACAACAACAACAACAGAAAGGACTGCATCAAAGAACTGACTGAAACAGTGAACTTCTGCTCAAAATAGTCAACTTCCACATGGAGAATGAGAAAGACTGAGAAAGAGATGAAAAGCATGTTTGGCAGAATGCATGAGCTCTGGTGGGGTGGGAGGATAGGGTCGGGGACACGGGTCTAGATTTGATAAAAAAAATATAAATAAATAAATTATAAAAATCTTTAAGACTTGTAAAAAAATAAAAATGAAAAAAAGGCTTACATGAAATTAAAACAACAACAATAACAACAACAACAAAACAAGTGAACGGATGGAATGTTAGATAAATGGATATCTAGGAAATTCTATGGTTAAGATGCAATACAGGAGGCAAAAACACAGTTCCACCCTGCTGCCCATAGCAGCCCAGGATTTTTTTTCTTTCCCATTCTCCTTCTACTCAGATGAATCCTGGGTTCTTGACTTTTCCCAGAAAAGAATTTTAGGCCAAGTCAATAAGAAGCAGAACTAGAGTTTATTAGAAAGACATTATAACATAGATTTAAACACAGGGATTAATAGAATGGAATAAGGAGAAGACACAAGCCTGGATTTGATCCTCTCAAGAGAGAGCCCTGCTTAAGTATCCTATGGTGGCTTGAGAAGCCATAGTCTCAAAGCATTGCTAAGGGGCTTACAGAGATCTTAGGGTGGTTCCTTGGTACACTATTACACTTGATAAGTAAATGCTATTACACTTGATAAGGTAAAATCCTAAAACAAAAGATTCTGTTCCTGTTTGTGAGAGTCCTAGAGAACATGTGAGAAAGGAGAGAGGCCACACTCAGAGGCCCCAACACGGCTCATTGCTATTCCCATGTTCTCGCTGAGAAGGCCTCAGAGAAGAGGAACCATCTCTGTGGGAAACCATCACAGATGTTCATTGTGCTGGGATTCTTGATTCTCAGCTAGTGAGCAGCTTCAACAGGACTCCAGCCTGAGGAGTTCCTTTTCCTTTCCACATGTCCTTAAGTTTGCCTGTCTTCTTATCCTGCCTCAGCTTGGTGCAAAGTATGCATCATCAGTATGAAGGGAAACGGAAGTAGAAAAGAGTCTCTGTTGCTTCACAGTGGACCTCCAAGAACAGGTCGAAGATGTTTGCACAGATAGGTGAGCATTCTGTAATGAATTGAATAATTATTTCTTTTTCAAAATGTTATTTATTATTTTTATTTTATGTGTATGAGTGTATTGCCTGCATGTGTGTAATTGCACCCATGTCAGAGGTCAGAAGGTGTCAAATCCTCTGAAACTGGAGTTTCGATCAATGGTTGTTAGCTGCCATGTGGATGCTGGAAATCAAACCCAGGTCCTTAGCAAGAGCACTTAGTGCTTTTAACGGCAGAGCCATCTCTCCAGCCCTAGAAGTTATTTCTTATGGTCTTAAGGTTTCAGCAAAACTATTAGTAATGTGTGCTCAGGGGGCCTATTTTTCCACACTGATTCCCACACCCCCGTCTATTGGCCAGTGACCTTGGGCAGATTGCCTGAACTCTGTGCCTGGTTGGCTTAGACATGGAATGAGGCCGATTGTAGAACCTGCTGTGGAAGGTTGCTTTGAGATGTAACTATAAAACCAGTCAAAATAGTTAACCAGGGAAATGCAAACTGACGTTCATGATGGGTGATTGGTTTGTTATTAAAATAGATGATTTTAACTATGGCAAAATAAAAATATGTTTGTGTGTTTCGAGTTGATTTGTCACTCTGGATATTTCCACTTCAGGCTAATTATATTTTCAATTATGTCCTGTTTTCTAGTTTTTATGTTAATTATTTTCAACCCATGGCTTGTGGCAGGAGCATTATCTCCTGTGTAGAGTAGTTCCAATTAAACTCTCTTATATGACTCTACATGCACTTATGGATTCAATATGTATGTGTGTACATATATATGGATATATATTAGGAAGCTTATAAAGTAGTATATTTCCTTATCAAACACTCTTAGTGTTAATTATCCTTCCCACACTTCCTCCTACCCTCCCATTTTATTGTTAACATGTTTTCAGTTATGACAATGAAGATATTTTATGTTCTAATTATCATTTCAGAGAATCATTCAATTGAATAATTCACAAGGTATGTTCATTTTTTAACTTAATTTTTAACTGATGCACACAAATGTAATTTTTGAAATAATGTTCTATTCAACCAGGCTGGCTTCAGACTTGCTATGTAGCCAAGGATGACCTCCTGCCTCTACTTCCTGAGTGCTGGGACTACAGGTGTGCAGCCCAACATCCAGTTTATGAGGTTCTGGTGATTGAATCCAGGGTCCTATGCACGCTAGACAAATATTCTACCAATAAAAACATTGTAGGTTAATGAGATAGTATACGATGCTTTAATACATGAATATATTACTCAATGTTTCAATCAGATTAAATAGATCTATATTCTGTAATATCATTTCCTTATGTTGAAAACTTTAAAACATAGCTTTTTTTGCAACAGGTCTTCCTGTAGCCCCAGAAGACCTGGAACTTGCTATGTAGAGTAGACTGACCTCAATCTCACAGAGATCTGCTTGCCTCTGCTTCCCTAGTGCTGGGGTTAAAGGTATGTACTGTCATTCCAACTCTTCAAGCTTTTTGAAATGTGTAGCATTACTGCTATCTGTAGTCACCCCACTATACAAAGCACAGCAGGAATTCTTGCTCATATCTAACTATAATTTAGTATAAAAGGCCAACATCTTCCTCTCTGTTCACCCTGTTCTCCATGTCTAAGTGATTGATGCTTTCAGATTCTACTTATTTGTGAGAGATCATAAGGCACCCAGGTCTCTGTGTTGGTCCTGAGCACAGAACATAATCATGTCAGTACCATCCCTCCTGCCTCAAATGATAGAATTTTATTTTTTAACCAAATAATATGTGTATATATACCACATAGTCTTCACTTATCAGTTTCCCCAGTTGTTTCCATTTTTCTCTCTCCACTACTGTGGCAGTTATCATGAGAGTAAGACATCTTTTCATTGGCTGCTGTCATTTCTTCTGGACATATACCCAGCACTGGGAGTGTGGCTCATTTGGTAGTTGCATTTCTGATTTCTGGAGGAGTATCCATGTTGTTTTCTATATGGGAATACTAGTTTACATTCCCAGCCAAAAATGGATTACAGTTTATACCTTAAATGTCCTCTAAAAGTTGAAGGCTTTGTCCAGTGTGGAAGATTTTAGAGGTGATTGGATCATCAAGGTTCTGGGGCTGAGGTTTGACCATTGACTTATATGCTTCTCAAAAATTCTCTTTTTTTGTGGGGCTGGAGAGATGGCCTAGCAGTTAAGAGCACCAACTGCTCTTGCAGAGGACCTGGGTTCGATCCCCAGCACCCACATGGCAGCTGAGAACTGTCTTTGACTCCAGTTCCAGGGGAATCTGACACCCTCTTCTGACCTCTGTGGCATTGCACGACATGGGTGCACAGACCTACAAGCAGACAGTACATTCAAACACATACAAGAATAAATTAAAAAAAAAATTCTTTTTTGTGTCAAGCATTTAACATTGTTCCCAAGCAACCCTCTTTATACCTGTGCCCCTCTGTAGTGAATACCCACATTCCCTGGGTGTGGGTTGGACATGGTGACTTGGAAAAATTGTGGTAAGACATCATTTTAACTAGATTTCCAAAGACTCTAGCTTCCATGTTGTACACCCACCCACTCAAAATGTCTCAGTTCTTGCTGTGTGGGAAGTAAGATGCTATTCCCCAGAGTTGCCCTGTGGAGAGAGTCCTATGTCAAGGACTTAATGCATGCGACTATGATAGTTGATCTTGACAGTAAATTGAATGAGATTTAGAATCACCATGGAAACAACTCTGAGCATGTCTGTGAGGGCCTATGTACCTGATGTTAATTGGGTTGAGAAGACTCACCCTAAATATAAGCAGCACCAATCCATAGTCCATGGTTCTGGACTGAATCAAAAGGAGAAAGAGAGCTTCTTAGCACCACATTCATCTCTCCCTGGGCCCTGACTGCAGATGCAATGGATCCAGTTACCTCCCTGCTCCTGCTGCCACGCTTTACCCACCATGATGGACCATACGCCGTTGACCGATGTATAAGCCAACCTCCTCCAAACAAGAGCAACAGCAGCAGCTGCCAAAAACCCCTTCGACCACCAAACCCTTCCTCCTCTACGTTGCTTCTTGCTAGGTCTTTGCCCATAGCAATAACCACCCCAATCCCAACTTGAGGTGACTACAGTCCAGCTGATGTCAGGATTACAGTCCTGTGAGAGAAAATGAGCCCTAGGCCTCCCTCCAAAAATACACAAGACTATATGTTTCTTATTTCAAGCTGCTACATTTGAGGGTAATTTGTGATACAGCGATAGATAGTACTATATCTTTGGATATTTAGAACTATTGGTCTTTTGTGAAGCCCAGCCCCAAGACATTAAGATTCCTCCACCTTTTGTGGAGGGAATAACCTCAATGATTTCCATTTCCTCATCCATAGACCAAGATAATGAAGCCCACACTTCACAGATTTGGTCATTTACTTAATCTCCACTATAAAACTTGTAAGAGTGCTTCCCATATGATGAGGTAGTTTGTGAGTATAGGAGCCAGCTCCCTCTCTGCTCCCCTTGACCAGGGTTCCACATTAGTCTGGACAACTTAAACACCAGTTTCATAAATAGAGACTTAGCAATTGGTAAGGTTAACCCCAAATCCATGTGGTCACTGACTTTTTTGTTCAAGTAAGAACTTAAGTCCAAATGATTATGCGTTGCCCAGTGGTCACTTCCTCCCCCAGCCCAAAGGCCCTGGTGAAGTAACTCATCTAAAACTGCACACGGTGGCTTCATTCTCTCCCTTGTCCTTAGCCTTAATCTACTGTAGTAATTTGTTTGTGTTTCCTCTCTTTAGGAAATACTTTTATTTGAAGACAGGCACAACTCTATCTTGTGCAGTGGTACAGCATCACCAGCATACTCAGAATTTCCATTGCTTGCCCCAAGAGCAGAGAAGTACCTTAGTCTTTGGTACTGCATGTGTGCCTCATGGGTTATAAACTGCAGCCCAAGATTAAGGTCCTAGGAGATTCTGGGTCTGGCACGGGAGTTCTTCCTGACTCACAGGAGAAGGATCTGTTCTCACTGTGTGACATTGCAAAGAGATGAACAGCTCTCTAGAATCTCTTTCATAAGAGCACTAATCCAGGTTGTGAGGACTCCCCACTTGAAAAACTACCACCTACTGGAAGCTCAGCTCCTAATCTCATCAACATACAAACTGATGGTGGGCTCAGAATATCAGGCCGTAGCACATGGGAAGTGCGCCTTCTGCTTTTATCAGCTTGCCAGCAGGGAGTCAACAGCCTCACAGTAAAAAGAAAGAGATCATGTTCATAGTTAGTGTGGGATCTCTCTGGTTTTTATGGTATTTAGGGTTGCTGATATGGCACAGGAGCTCTGGTTAGAAGTAAAATAAGTGATCATAAAAATCACTGTAAATTGTAAAACTCGTGCCCCAGAAGATTTAGAGAATAAAAAAAAAAAAAAGAAAAAGAACTGTGCTGGTTAGTTTTTGTTGACTTGACACAAACTAGAGACATCTGGAAAGAAGGAACTGGCCCGTGGACATTCTGTGGAGACATTTTCTTGGATTGCTGATTGCTAATAATACAGAAGGGCCCAGCTTACTGTGGGCAGTGCCATCCCTGGGCTATATACACAAAAAGCAGCTGAGCAAGCAAGCCGGGGTTGAATAAACCAGTCTGTAGTGCTCCTCCATGGTCTCTGCTTCACAGTTCCTGCCTTGAGTTCCTGCCTTGGCTCACCTTGATGGACTGTAAGCCAAAAGCCGAGTAAAGCTATCCTCCCTAGGGTGATTTTGCTCAGGGTTTTTATTATAGCAACAGGAAACCAACTTAGAACAGGAGAAAAAGGAGTCTTTTCTACCTGCTAGCAATACTACTGTAACACTTGTTTCAAGGGGTAATTACCCTGCTCCCTTTGTCGCTATGAATATTTGTCTAGGGAACAGAAAAGCCCATATGGTCTCTGGGGTGTGTGTGTGTGTGTGTGTGTGTGTGTGTGTGTGTGTGTGTGTGTTATCTAATAACAAAGGGAAACATGAACATATTAATGCTTTATTTTATTTTTTATATTTTAGTATTTTTGAATCAGTGTCTCCTATAGCCCCAGCTGGCCTAGAACTCACTACATAGACCAGGCTAGTCTCTGTCTCTCAAAGAGCCACCTGGCTTTACCTCTCCAGTGATGAAATTAAAGGCATGTGGCACCATGCCTAGCTTAGTATTTTTTTAAAGTACTACACACCACAGTTTCCTGTAACACTCTGGGGAAATTGCATCATTTATTTTACTTTAGACTCTGAAAAGATAACATATAGTTGTATTATATAAACTGCTTTTGAAAGGCAGTTTACAAAACAACCTCAGATCTTCATCTCAGGGACTTCACCAAGCTTTTAGCCTAAAAACAGGGTCTAGCTTTGTTCATTTATTATAAACTCTAAGCTAAACATCACAAGGTGAAAAATGAATTTAAAATTTTCATAGAGGTAGGAAGAGGGGGGATCTATTTTCCTTCTTAACCTCTCTTCCCTCAGGCACCACGCAGGAACTGAATAAAGACAATAGGTTCCAAATTGCCAATCATATTAGTCTCAGAGTGGGCTGCTTAAAACATGCAAATGACTCTGAAAAATCTCTCTCATCCCACCAAGATTAATGAAGGTACACATCACCATCAATTGCAATGGAAGTCAAAGGAGGACAGAATGCATGATCAACTAGGAGACACTGCCTTTCCCTGAAGACAAACATTCTGTGTGGAGACATGGTGTTGATGGATCCTGGCAGCTGCCTGGTTGTATGCACACCTGGAGCCTCTGCTGCTATTCTCTCTGGCTCTTCCAGACAAATATTGCAGGATAGCTTCATGTTCATGCTCAAATACTTTCAATGACTACCCATAAGGCAATGAAGAAAGCCCTGTATTTTCATCTTGGAGTTCAAAGATTCAATTAACTTTGATATCCTTCTTTGCCATAACTGCTGAATGTATGTCTTATATTGCAGCCAAAGTCAAGTATAATGTATCATTATCATCTGAGTATTTATTTACTTTTGTTCTTATCATAATATTATTATTTTATTGAGACAAGAGTTATTTCAGCCCGGTCTCAGTTCCAACTCACTATAGTCTAGGATAACCTTGAAATTTTAACCCTTCTGCCTTGACCTCCAGAGTACTGAGCTTACCAGTGTGTGTTACCATGCCTGAAAGCTATATCCCTATTCCTGTTTGTGCTTTGTTTTTATATTTTAGAAAGTTTTGCTATAAACCAGGATCATTCTCAAGCTCTGTAATTCAAGCTTGAACTCAGAGTCCTTCTGTGATTATAGGCATGTCCCACCATTCCTAGCTTACTTGAGTCTCTATTATCAGTATTCTCTGATAATTGTGAATTTTCTGATAATAAGTTTTCTACACTATGGCTGATAAAAGTGATGGTGTTTCAAAAGGAAGCCAAAGCTATAGCAATAGGAAAAAGATCACCCATCAAAGAAAATCTTTAAAAAAGAAAAATTTGCTCTAACATCCTTTCTTTGATGAGTCAGTCTCTTGTCTCCACAATGTGATACACTTCTCTAGATAGAAGGTAAGTTCAGTATAAAGTGAACTGATTACAAACGTGTTTCCACACTGCAGAGGTTGATAAAAGTGCGTATAAGATATTTGGTAGTATAAGTGGGTTTTGGCAAGAATGGCATCTTCATGGTCAAGCTATGATGGTCAAGTGTAAAACTGAAGTGTAATCTCCTGTTCCCATACAAACCTATCAAAATTATTTCAGAGTCCAGAGTGCCAAACATTTCATCATTGGGTGGAACCTCTTATTCAAGATTCTGTCATACACACTTCCTTTGACTCATTGGGAGGAAGGCCAACCAAAAGTATGTGTGAAGTATGGCTACTTTGTAAGCTAATTAAGGAAAGAGAGAGTCAAGGTTTTTAATTTTTATTTGCTTATATTTTTATGTGTGTGAGTTTTGCCTGCTTGTGTGTATGTATGCAATGCCTGCAGAGGCCAGAAGAAGGCATCAGATCCCCTGGAACTGGAGTTTCAGATACTTGTCTGCCACCATATGGGTATTAGAAACTAAACCCAGAGCCAGGTGTGGGGGCACATGCCTTTAATCCCAGCACTTGGGAGGCAGAGGCAGGTGGTTGTCTGTGAGTTCAAGGCCAGCCTGGTCTATATAGTGAGTTCCAGGACAGCTGGGGCTACAAGGAGACCCTGTCTCAAAAAGACCAAAAATATGAAAGGAAACTGAATCCAGATCCTCTGCCAGGGCGGCCAGTGCTCCTAACTGCCAAACCACCTCTCCAGTTTCCCCAGCTCCTAGTCAGTTTTCTTTAGGGGTGAAACACTTTCTTGGCTGAGCAGATGCCAAGAGATGGACTCACATCCAAGAGCATTTGAAGAAAACAATTTAAACTCAATAGAACTATAAAGAAAAGACAAATAATAATTAAGTAACGAAGTGAGGGGATAGTACGGTGTGGGCATAAATGGGGAGGAGGTCTGAACAGGATCAAAATAAAATGTATGAAATTCTCGAAAAATCAATAAAATATGTTTAAAAAGGAAATGAAAGATATCCAAGACCACAGATAGTTAAAGCAATCCTGAGCAAACATGCTGGAGGGCTTGGAACAAAATAGAACATCCCAAAATGAATGCACACAGTTCCACCTGATAGTTGACAAAGATGGCCCAAATACACATTGGGGGAATGTCAGCATCTTCAATAGATGAGGCTGAGGAGACTGGACGTGTGTAGAAAAATGAAATTCGAATTATATCTGTCATCCTGCAGAAAATCATCTCCAAATGGTTCAAAGATCTCAGTGCAAAACCTGAAAACCTGAAACTGTTAGAAGGAAACATAGTATCTTGCAAGATAAAGGTGCAAGAAAGGACTTTATAAATAGGACTTTATAAATATTAAGGCCAACATTTGACAAATGGGACCTCGTTAAACTAGAAGCCTCTTATAGCAAAGGAAACAACCACTGGAGTAAAGAGGAATCCGTGAAGTAGGGGAGATCCTTTGTGATCCACATGTCTGATAGATTAATTTCCAGAATACACAAAAACCCCAAAAAACAAAGAATCAAGGAAACAAATGACCTTATTAAAAATTTACTATAGAACTGAACGGAGAGCTCTAAAAAAGAAATAAAAAATGGCTAAGTAACACCTTAAGAAGTATTCAACATCTTCAGTAATTAGGAACTACAAATTGAAAACTACTTTAAGATTTCCACCAACCACAATAAGACAAGATCAAGAGAACACATGACACCAACTGCTGGCATGGATACAGGGGCATGGGAAGCCTCATTCACTGTTGGAAGAATAGCAAACTGGTACTACCACTGTGGAAATTAGTGAGTGTGGAGAGCCCTGAAAAAGCTAACAGTAAATCTACCATATGTTCCATTTATACTGTTCGATGGCATATACTCAAAGGACTCATCCTCCTGAAGAGATACTTTCACAACCATGTCTGTTGCCACTCTGCTCCTTTCACAATAGCTAAGAAATGGACAAAAACTAAATGTCCCTGACAAATGGATAACGAAAATGTGGTACATTTACTCAGTGGCAAGGAAAAGTGGAATTTTCAGGTAAATGGATGGAATTAGAAACTGTTATGTTAAGATAAGTAACAGATTCATAAAAAAAAAGCAATGTATATTCTCTCTCATATGTGGACTTCAGCTCCAAATCCTTAGTTGTGAGTATATATCTTGATGAAACCACAGGATCCAGAAAATGGAAAGAAACCACAGAGGTAAAAAAAAAACCATGGTAGAAGCTTGAGAGAGAAGTATAGTATATAGTATAGAGGGGTGTTATCAAGGGGTAAGTAGGAAATGGGGAAAATTGAGGAGGGACTAATGAGGGGGTGTATGTATACAGGGGGACTGAGAGAAAAGATAAATAGCTCTTAGATGATGTGAAACACCGTAAAGAAATGTATTGGTTCAAAGTCATACTGAAAAATACACATACAATATACATGTGTGCATGAGTGTAGCTGAAGGCTATATAACTCAGAACACATGACCAGGCAGGAGAAAGCTCCCTTTGAGTTGTTAGGGTAGTTCAAGAGACTCCCCAAATAACACAGGCTATTTCCACAGCCCTTGATTGCCTCTTAGAATTTGAAGGTAAGATACTATTGCTGAAGACAGGTCATACTTCAGACTCAGAGCTTGGAGCAATGGAACTGGAACTGACCAGGAAGGCTCCTCCCTGAAAAATAACTCTCATTATATCAGAGGACCCTATGCAAGCTGCCAAGGGAGAGAATCAATTAATGGTCCTACCAGCTGTGAAGTCTAATAAACAATGACTGGTCCACCAAACTGTAGCCATTGGTGCAGTAGTGGGACTTTTATCTTAGGGGTAATCAACAGCTGTCTAATTGGAATTAAGGTTGCTTAATAGGAGGGAACTTATTTGTGGCACTATAAATATAACAAAACACACGTGTCTGGAGAGGTCATAGATCCTAGTGAAAACCCTATTTTTGCCACATCCCTAGAGAAATGTAATTTCTTACTTTATTCTAAATGAGTATCCTCATATTTAAAGATGAGTGTAGCTCTCACCTCTCATCAAAGAAAGTTCCTTTTGCAACAGATGGAGACTATTAAAGAGCTCCAGAACTTGTCAGATACCGAGAATAAGTGTCTGTGAGATGCTTAACCCAAAGTGACACATCTTTTAAAGCAACCTCTACATATCAGATGAATGCATCCCTCAACTCTCACCAGACAAGCTTCCTTATTCAGCAGATGGCAATTAACACAGAAACTCACAATTCACCAATATGCAGAGGACAAGAGGTCACAGTATGCTTATCCCTGAATAGGACACCTATTTCACATCTCTGTCTTCCAAGGCTCAAGGATCATCGTGGAAGAAGGGACAGAAAGATTGGAAGAGCCAGAGGTGGTACAAGACCACAAGGCAACAGAGTCTTCCAGACAGCTGGTCAGTTCCTCATATAAACTCACAGCAATGAGGACCGCATGCACAAGGGAGCTCAAGCCAGACAAAATCCCAGCATAGATGTGGGGAAGTAGGCAGGAAACCCCAACCTAACCTGAGGAGCATTTGGCAACTGGGAGGGGAAGAGAAAATCTCTTACATGAATTGGGACTATTGGTAGGGTACCCAGGCTCCAGTGGATGGACCCACAATGAAAGACATTGGGGACACAAATCAGAGTCTGTAGGCTGTACTGCACATATAATAGAGTGCATTGAATTGGGTGGGGGGGGCGGTTAGCGGAGGTGTGGATGAGGGAGGAGATCTATATACCATCAAATTATATTGTATGGAAATCACAAAATTCAATAAAAATTTAAAAACACCCAAACAAGCAGACTTAGCATGTAGTTATGATTACCATCAACAAGTTCTAGAATATAATTTGAACTTATTTTTTGAAAGTCGCTATTTTAAGTTCTGAGATAAATTTCCAATCAAATTCCCCTACATCACTTGCTATGAAATTTTGGTTCCTATTTCTAGTGGATTCCCTTTAATGAGACAGCAATTTCCTTTCATCCTTGCCCACGTCTCAAAATATTCTGTGCTTTTCGATTCCTGCTGATTTGCACATCTTCTCTTGTGACTTGGCTTCACCTTCCAGGTGCATCATAAATACCATTTCCTCTAAAAATCATCCTTTTTCATAAACAGGAATCTTTCTCCTGCAAACATCCAGCAGGTTTTATTTATAGTAACTGCAGGCCATTTCAGATGCTGCCTCAGATGCTTGACAACAGAGACTGGACTGAGGACAGCGTCAGTGTAGTTCTCATTCATTCATTCATTCATTCATTCATTCATTCATCTGGTATCTGTTGAGTTCTCATGGATATGAGTCTAAGGTCATTTGGGAGACAGTGTCACCAGTATAAACCATGTTTAATGGAATTTTATTTATGAAACCGATGGTAAGCAAGAAAATAAAGATTTAAATTTCTTTCCTATGCCTTTCCAAAAGTGAAAGTAACAATTACAGATTTTCATGCTATTTAAATAAGAGGAATCTGTGACTGTCCACTGTGGACTACTATTCCAAAGAAATAGGTTTCACATGAAGGATGACTTCCTTTTGCAGGAGACCAGCATGCTGGATGTCTGCCTTCTTGCCTCCCTCTCGTCTTTGCCTTGCTTCGTGGTAGTTTATGATTCTCTGCCTCTCTGGGCCCAAGGAAGGAGCTTAACAGATGATCCTCTGATGGGTGGTGTCTCACGGAGCAGCTACAGGACCCATCCCTGGTGTACCCCATAATTTGTTCTGGTTGGCTTCTGCAGAATTGGAAAGCTGTTTCTCAGAGCAGCATTGGCCAGTAATTCACAAGTTGATCCAAGCTTGTGTCTAAGCTCCTCCACATAATGGATGGAGAACTTGGCATTTGCTGGAATCTCAGCAGCAGCATGGCAGTTTGGGTGGAGAAACCAGAATTAAAACAACAAGGAACAGAGGGTGTAGTGGTCGTGATTCAAATACACAGTGATTATTTAAAATAAACAAGTGACACAAATTCTTCCAGTGACTTCAGCCCTGTGGTGAGGATGTGATGGGAGGAACTGGGACAACACAGTCCTTTAAAGATTCACAGTTGAGTTTTCACTGTTAACCCTGCATGAGTTGATGTAGCATCAAGTGTCATGTTCACCATAATGCTGCATATATTTGCCATGTTATTCGTGCATAACATAATGCTTTCTGCGGCTTCATGGAGCTTACGGATGTTAATTTGGACATCTTAATTTAGGGAAGCAGAGAGTCTCTAGCATTATTTGTAGTTCCTTCCATTCATTCATTTTTCTGATGAAGCGTCTACCCAGATATCTTCCTACTGATGCCAGAGTCATTTTCCCCTTGACAACAAAGATCCATTGTTTCTACTAAAGCAAAGAACAAAGTGGATACATTAGCCTGGAGCTTTTAATTGTTGAACTGCAGGCTTTGTGAGCATTTGAGATCAGCCTTGGAGCCATGAACTGATTTGTGTAAATCTAATATAAAGGGGATTTTAGAGGCTGCTGGTCCATGCTACTGTACCATGCAAGGAGAAACTTGAACCTTGGCTGAACCTCCAGCAAATGTCTTTAGCCATTTTTGAGTAGAGGGCAATCAAGAAGATAGCCATGGGTCCTTATCCAGCACCCTGCCAATGATGAGGGTCTTTTAACATGGGAAGGCTATGGTTTTCTTTTCTAGAACCAAAAATTAGTGAAAATTTAAGCAATTATTCATTTAAAGGCCAAGGAGAGTTATTAGTTACTTTCCATTGCTGTGATAAAACACTATGATCAAGGCAACTTATAGAAGAGGTTTTTATTGGTTTATTGGGCTTACAGTTCCAGAGGGCTAAGAGCCCATCATGGTGGATGGTAGCAGAGGTGGCTGGAACAAAAATCTGAGGGCTCACATCTTCAGTCAGGCACAGGAAGCAGAGACAGTGAACCTGGACATAGGAAAGGCTAAAGTCCATCCCCATTGGTATGTTTCTTCCAAAAAGGCCATACCTCTTTAACCTCCCCAAACCACCAATTTGACCCAAAATGGTCAAGTACTTAGAGCCTATGCTTTGAATGACATTTTTGTTCAAATCACTGCAGGTATTCTCTCAAAGCTTTGTTTACAGACAAGATGATGAAAGACAAATAGAAATATTGGATTTATGATCTAATTACTTGTACTAGGTAAGGGTTGTGCTATCTGTCTTCAATCAGGCTTTTGAACTTGGCTCCACAGTGGTATCACCTAGGAAGCTTAAAACATAGAACAACAACAACAAAAAAAAAAACAAAATAAAACAAAGCAAAACCAATATCTAAGTTCTAGCTCCCAGGGGATCTGAATGATTGAGATCGTTAGAGCCAGGATATCCGAATTATGAAGAAGATCCCTAGGAACAGTGGCGGTTGAAAATGTCAATCTGTGTGGAAAGCCTGGTGCTGGACAGCAGTGTCGTCTCTGCTTTTCCTAGAGTCCTAATTTCTCACTGTGTTCTCTTTAGCCCCCTTGCATTTTCTGAAGCATGCACCTCTGTCACACATAAATAAACAAAAACAATATTTCTCTTTAAATGCCTTTTCTGTGTCTAGCGAGTTTGACAGCTTTAAGCATCCCTTGAGTGTTAAAGCTCTCATCTCAAACACTAGATTGTGCAGCATTTTTGTCCCTAGCCACTAAACAGTTGTCATAAACATAATTGTAATGCCTGCATAGCTTTTATGGTACACATGAAGATCACTTTTGAAAACAGTGCCCTGAATGTATAACGGAAAACAGTTATACATTCGGATTACTTCCCATTTTGTGAAATTATTGCGCATGGAGTGAAATCACTAACTTAAATATTAATATTTGTCCTTAGGGAAATGTCTTCACAGTGGAGATTATTGGTACAAAGATAAATATTTTTAAAGCACTTTATATGTCTGTGGCTTAGAGGCCAGCCATAGAGATTTACAAACCAAACAAGTATGATGGTCTATAATAAAGTATTTCTTAGTTGTTGAGATGGGTGCATTCCAGTTGCCTGATGCTGTTTAAACAGAATTCAATTAAAACCTCTATTAGAGGTCGTATCTTTCAATAACAAGAATTAGGCAAGCTATAATAATAAGTACAAAGAGAGTTGAATTTTCATTAATTCATCTTACTTTTTAAGGTGGTAAAGGCCTTGACTTTCTTCTTTTAAAATTAATTAATTGTAAACCCAGTCTGTGTACATGTCACAGGAGAATTGTGAGCTTTCTAGAGTTTTCTCCCAGTATTCTTACATCTGTTAGATTTGATCTGTAGTCTGACAAGCTGTATTTAACAGAAGGTACTAACATGAGGGCAGCCTGTGGTCAGGAATAGGTACCACCTTGATATGTTACTAAAGTGACATCTTTATGACTAATAAATACGGATACAACAACTCTTCTTAAACTAGACTTCCACCAATTATTTGTAACTTACTTTGTTATGGGAAACTGAGACACTGGAGCCGCCATGCTCAAGAGGAAAAGGGGAGAAACTAGGAAATAGTCTACTTTGTTGTTGGCTTCTAGTGGATTCCTCCAGAAAAACCTGAGCCCTGGTTTTCAGTTTCTTTACAGTATTTAGATTCCTTGGTTGGTGGGTTTACATTTTAACTTACGTGACTGGAAGCTGCAGACTTTCTGTGTGTCCTGTGACCATAATTAGGAAACCTTTGCAGCAAGAATATCTACAGAAGTGGAAGCAAAGGTTGAACAAGCTGGGAAACATCCACAATCATTTATGCCTCAAGCTAGGGTCAAAAGGTTGGGTAGTTGTTTCTTGAGGTAATGATTATAGTAAGTGGACCAGTCCTGACCTTTGCCATAGTAACTTGGCTATAGGACACTTTCTAAAATTGGACTAACATTAAAATTCATTAAATTCACATATCAAATATTCTTGAAGTAGGAACAATTATGGTTATAAATGATTAGCTTTTCATACTTCTGTTTGGTATATCATAAATGTTAAGCAATAACACAAATTTGTTGAGCTATCCCATGGAGATAAGACATCACCCTTGAGGGAGCTGACAAAAGTGTCTGGATCTACGACGGACTCATGTCATGCAGGACTGAATGGGATGCTGACTCCTGAGTCACCTGTTCTTAGAATAGCTCACTGTTTCCTTAGCTCCCTCTTTATCATGACACACATGATACACATATGTTAGCATACTTGGATGTTAGCAAAACTTGGAAGGAAATATTAATATTGACATTTTTCTTTCTTAATTTTAATTTTTAATTGGTTAGCTATAGCTGTATTTATTTATGGGGTAGAAAATGATGCCATAATTTATGAATACAATATGGAATAATTAATTCAAGCTGATTAACATATCGATCACCTCAAATATCCAGAAGGAGGATTGCCAGACCACATGATAATCTGATTTTAGTCTCTTGAACTTTCATACGGCTTTCCATAATGCCTATGCTAATTTATGCTCCAGCAGCAGTATATGCAGAAGTCTTTTCTCTACATTTTGCCAACATTTTTTTTATCTCTTATGGTTTTTTTTGAATTGTTATTCTTGCAAGTCTGAGATGCTATCATTTTGAAGCTTGTTTTGTTTTGTTGTTCTATATTTTATCTTATTTTTTTGAGTCAGGAGCTCATGTAGTCCAAGTTGCCTTCCAACTCACTATGTAGACAAAGTTAACCTTGAACTTCTGATCTTCCTGCCTCTAACTTCTGAGTGGTAAGATAACTTGTGTGTACCCCCACACCTGTTTTTCCTTAGAGTTTTAATTTACATTTTTCTGGTGATTCTTTTTTTCACATGTCTTTGTGTAATCATGTGTTAAGGCGGATAATCACCCCTCAACACAAAAATGCTCCTGTCATAATTCCCAATCCTGTGAAAATATTGGGCTATGCACAAAGACAGGGTCACTGATCAGCTAATTTAAAACAGAAGAACTCACTTGGACTAGCTATGTAAACCACATATACTTACAAGGGTCTTGAAAAATAGAACAGAGAGGCAGAAAGAGAATTGGAAGAAGATGTTAATATAAAGATGGACTCAGCTGCAGGATTGCTGGCTGGAAAGGGCAAGGAAGGACACAAGTTCTTCTTTAGAGCCTCTAGATAGGAACATAACTTTGCCACTATTTTAATTTTATTCCTTTGAGACCTATGCTAAGCTTCTAACACACATAATTGTAAGATGTTATATTTGTGTTTTAAGACACCGGGTTTATAGTAACTCGTTACAGAAACTATGAAAAGCTAATGCTGTCTGCTGCCAAATGAATGTAGTTAGAGTCGGCTTTGGTTCTCAACTTTTAATTTTTTGTTCCATTTAGGTTGCGAGATGACCTCAGAGACCACCTCATGCCTTGGACTATAGGCCACCTCCAAGGAGGCCTTACCTATAAAGCGGTGATTCACAGGAGGGCTCGTACACTGCACCTTCTCATAGGCCTCACACTCTTCACTGACAGCAATGATTATAGCCAATAGCTGTTTCCTGGTAACGTCACTCCAGACACCAGTACAACAGATTACAGATGACTTCAAAGAACTGGAAAGAACATGTGCCTTTGTTTTTGTTTCTATTAGAGGCTGTAGAAGCATCTGGTCACATATGAAAGGTCTTCTGGCGCTTCCTCTGACCTCTCTTGCTTGTCTTGATTGAAGACATAAAGGCTCTATCCCAAACTGACACCCTCAGACAATCAGGAATCAGGAAAAGACCCCAAGAATGTCAGAGATGTTCACTCTGATGTCTGCGTCCTTCATCTAATGCCAGCTGTTTGTTGTCTGAAAAAATGTAAACTCTTGTTTGAGGTATTGCTGGTGGCTTGTTCTGTGATTTGATGTCCTTCTAACCATAACAGCATGGCTTTCCTTCCATTGCTCCTCACACCCTTTCCTCTCATGTAATCCTACTAATCCCTGGTCTACCTCCTTCACCAAGGGCCTCTGGGACCTTCTCCTCTTCCCACCCCTCCAGGACCACCTGAGTTAATCACAGAATACTTTCTTATATATTCCCATGATTGCTTCCTGTGTGTTCACCTTCCCAGAAGAACTTATTGTGAAGAGAACAATTTCTTTACCAATACTGTCCAATATGGTAACCAATAGCCAGATGTGGCCATGGTGTCATTAAAACGTAACTACTGCGACTGAGGAATCTGTCATGACTGGCTTCCATTGTCCACTTGACACACATAGGAAGAGGGGACCTCAACTGGGGAATTTCCTCTGTTGGATTGGCCTGATGTCATATCTGTGAGGCATTTTCTTGACTGTTTAGTGATGTGAAAGGGCCCACTGTGGGTGGTATCTTCCCTGGACAGATGGTCCTGGGTTGTACAAGATAGTAGGCCGAGCATGGGCCAGCCAAGAAAGCCAGTAGGCAGTGCTCCTACATAGTCTGTGTTTTAGTTCCTGCCTGCTTCCTGCTCTGAGTTCCTGCCTGACTTTCCTCAAAGATGAACCATGTCTTGGAAGGGTGTAATGAAATATATGTATCCTGGAGCTGGAGAGATAATTCCGTGGTTAAGAGCACTGGCTACTCTTGCAGAGAACCTAGATTGGATTCCCAGGATCCACATGGTGACTAACAACTGGTTATAACTCCAATTTCAGGGTATCTGCCACCTGTTTCTGATATCCCTGGGCACTGGCACATGCCACTGCATGGCACAGGTACACTTACATACATGTAGACAATACACTCATATATATAAAATTTAAAAAGTAACAAAATATTTTAAAAAGTAATATACCCTATCCTCCCCACTTTGGCAATAAAAAGTCAAACTAGGACAGAAACAAATTTCAATTTGATTTGATTTCAGTTTAAATAGTCACATGTGAAAAGTCACTGCCACATTAGCAAACACAGCAGTAGATCAATAGTTCCTTAAAGAAAAGGATGTTAACAGCATCTTTTCCTCTAGTGGAGGAATAGGCACCGAGTATGCAGTAAGTTGTTCTTAGATCACAGTTTATTGCTGCATCACCTACAGCTGGTGTCAACCCTCGTGTCCAAAGGAAATGGAGAGGTGATGTGAATTGAAGAATCTTCCTGAGTGTGACAGTAGGTAAGGGTGGGGACAATGGAGCCCTGCCATGTAGGCAGCAGCTTTTTAAAACCTGTATTTATTTATTTTTTATTTTTTATGTGTATGAGTGTACTGTCTGCATGTAGGTTTGTGCACCCGTGTCGTGCAATGCCACAGAGGTCAGAAGAGGGCGTCGGATTCCCCTGGAACTGGAGTTAAAGACGGTTCTCAGTTGCCATGTGAGTGCTGGGGATCGAACCTGGGTCCTCTGCAAGGGCAGTCAGCACTCTGAACCACTAGGCCATCTCTCCAGCCCCAGGTATCTAAGTTTTTTTCTATTACTTCTTTTTTTCATTTTTTAACAATAAGTAATAATTTATGAGTACAAGCATCCTTCATGTAAAACCAATTTGCAAGCAGTTGTGCCCAAACCCACACAGCCCATGGGTCCCACCATCCAGCTGGGGGAGCTTGTATGTACAACCAAGTTGATCAGATGAGTGTCCAGACTACATTGCTGTAGTTTCACCATTCACCCCAATCGCAGCCCTTACATTCTACCACACCCCCTCTTCTGCAGATTGTTCCCTAGGCTTAGAAAAGGGGCACAGGTGGACGAAAAGCAAAACAGTCTACTTTCTCTGTGGAGATTGTCATTATTTGGCTCTGCGTTGTTGTCAAGTTTCTGGCTTGGTTTCACTTTCATGGCACTGACAGTTTGTCCACGAGAATAAAACCTTTCCAATTTCCTTACTAATTAAGCACAAGCAACTCAGAGTATATAGTGTATTTTAACAGTACTAATTGTTTATGGTAGGTTTACTTCTGGTATAGACACAGGTGTTTTGATGGTATGTTAATCATGAATTACATTTTTTCTGTTAAAATATGACAGGGTCTTTACTGTGGCTTGATATAACATTTCCTAATCACTAGACGATGTAAGCTTGTCGAATCAGCTGTGGGTTATTCATTCCTCCAAGGAGAGAGCGATAGCCAATTAGATTTGGGATGTGCAGGCATATGGCTGCCACTGTCTGCACAGATATTTCCAGGCAAGGTGAGGTGTAGCATGGTGCTGACGGAGGAGTCTTGCTTGGCTCAAGCAGACCAATATTTGCTTTCATCGGTTAGTAGCCCTTCTAGGCTAACACTCTCTTGGATATTCAGAGGGACAACATGTTAACCACTTGCAAGTGCCCGGTTTCTCCCATACATCTTTCCGATGCTTATATCAGGTCTTCCACAGCAAGGCCTTACTGCCTCTCTCCTTGCAAGGTATCACAGGTTTACAGGCAAGAAGCCTTTACCTTTGTGGGGGTTTGATCCCCTAGCCAGCATCTCTTTAGTAGAATAATCCATTGCTAATATCAGAGCTCTCCCTGTATTAATATATTTTGCTAACAATGCACACAGCGAGAGACTTTAGTTTTATGTTTGGTTCTGAATAGAGCATAAATCCTTTTCACAGTTCCTACTTCTATTAGCTCAATTAAAGAAGGCAGGTTTTACTGGTTTTATAAGAGATTACCTCTATAACAGTTGCCTCCAATTTTCAGTTAGAGAACAACATCATCATCATAATTCTCCTTGTTCTTATTGAAGGGGAGGTAAGAAAGTCTCTCATATCTAAAACTTTGCTGTCACTTAGAGGTATTTCATAGGACTCATTATAAATAGTTGTTTACAAGTAGGATCCACAGAGGGGTTGTGCCTGTAGCAGTCTGCAGGCTTTATTCTTCCTTTTCAATGTTTCATTACAGGCCAACCTTTCTAGCTGGCACTTCCTGGTACATCCTATGCAATGCAAAGCCTGTATCTTTTCTTTCTCAGCATTAAGTTTTGGTGACATTTTGACCTGTGGGAAACATACAATCTCTTCCTGTAGTTAGTTTTAAGATTTATAATTGCATCCCTCCTTTTTATTGATAGTGTTTTATTTTCGACCCAATGAGTCTCAAAAGGCGATTGTAGTAACACATACCTATAGCAAGGCAATCAAGGTCCAGATATTCACCGAAATCACCCAAGCCTGATATTTGGGTGATGCTAGTCATTAACTGGGAAGCAAACTTAATTCCTTAAGTTTAAATCATCCTACACGTAAAAGAGAATGCTAAAGATGACACTGTACAACAGAAAAATCTATAGAGAACATTTATATGTGACAATGCCAAAGTTATTGTTAAACAGATATTAAGTAAAAACCAAGGTTTTGATACAGAACGGTGATGCAACTGAAGTAATTGGGAATATAAATTGTCTGTTGCTCCCATTGTTTACCTCTAAAATTTTGATTTTAAAAGAAATCTACTACTAGTATAATTAAAAGGCTTGTTGACTGTGTTACTTCAGTCATGCTGAGTGACTCGGACTCAGTAACATAGTCTCAGTAAACAAACGACGAATGGTATCCTCATCTATGGATACTAGCACCAAATACCCAGTTTGAAGTATTCTTTTGATAGCGCCCCCTGAAGGCTTTTGTACAAATCAGTTGGGCATAATGCATTTAGGAAACAACAACATACAACAAGAAAAGGACTGCATCAAAGAACTGACTGAGATGCTGAACTTCTGCTCAAAACAGGATTCAACTCCCCATGGAAATACTGAGAAAAGACTGAGTAGATGGAAAGCATTGTTTTGGCCAGAATCATGAGCTCTGCAGGTGGGGGAATGGCGGGAACACGGTCTAGATTTGTTAAAAAATGATAATAACAATACAATTTCATGTGAAAAAAAAAAAAAAGGCTTGTTGAAAGGAGCAACAGTGTGAAGTGTGTGTCTGCAAGACAAATGTCAGATTCTTCCCCTCTGGCCCCAGGGTGCAGGTTTTGTAGACTGACCTGTTCCCCAGGGTGCTCTGCTCTGGGTCCCTGGAACCACCTGCACTTTGGAAGCTGTGTCCTGCACCTGTGCCTTCCTGCCTTCATCCGCATTCTTGTTGCCTCTCCAGGTCCCACTTCCTAAGGCAGAGCTCCTTCCCCTGTCTACAGAAAGACCATATTCTTTTTTAAAAATTTTATTTATTTTTTATGTGTATGAATGTACTATCTGCATGTAGGTTTGTGCACCCATGTCGTGCAATGCCACGAAGTCAGAAGAGGGTGTCAGATTCCCCTGGAACTGGAGTTAAAGAGGGTTCTTAGCCACTATGTGGGTGCTGGGGATCGAACCCGGGTCCTCTGCAAGAGCAGTCGGTGCTCTTAACCGCTAGGCCATCTCTCCAGCCTGGAAGACCATATTCTTTAGTGTTCGGCTCAGATGTTCCTACAAGACCACTTTCCTCGGAATCAGCACAAAATGAAGAGACTAACCTCATCCTTTACACAGAGAGTTACTCTTTTATGTTGTATGCTGTTAGAGTAAGTTGTTTTCCAACCAGCTATAGGAACACTAGTAATTTCCAAGCTCCATGCTAGGTATCTTGCATAACTGACTATGAACAGAAGTACTTAGGTTACCTGTTGTCCTCAGAGTTAAAAAAATAAGTCTCTGCTGCTGTTTCCTTCTCTGCAAACCACGAGCAATGGCAGAAGTCTTTCCAGGGGGAGGAAGAGGGAAGGAGACAACACGCTACTGCTTAGTGCTGTCTCTGGCGTATATACAGCAAATGGGTGCCCTCGTTGTTCTTATTTGGGGATATGCCATACAGAGAAGCCCCATGTGCCGCAATGTAGTCACAGGCCAGGGCTACTTTTAGGACAGCCTGCTATGGAGAGATGGTTTGGGCTCAGGCGGAGGCTGCATGGCTGCTGATGTGTAATGTTATTTCACATGACACATTCCTAAACCCAGCAGACACATTTTTCCAAAGTATCAAATGCTTGGAAAAATAAGGAATTTTCTCTTCCAGTTTTTTCTTAGTACATTCAGAATTGAATTCTGCAGGAACTACACAGCTTGAATTTTTAAGTCAGGCTGTCCAGTTAACCCACAATCCAAATTTGGTAGGAAATCTGCACAACTGTTTCTCTGGAAATAGTAAATAAACAGTTTTGTTCATGGACAAGTGTCCCTCACAATGATGCTGTGACCTTGTACTATGAATTTTGTCTTCAAATTATAAACGCTCAGGCACAAATAGGTCAAGTATTTAAGCTCAGCTTAAAATAGAAGTGCACTTTTGCTAAAGCACAGCCCTGGAGGTGAGTTGATCTCTTGTCACATGACTTAGCTGGGCGCTGCAAAGACATATCTGTTGTAGTCTGGCATGATGGTATGTGCTTCTCATCTAAGCACAGGGGAGCCTGAGGCATTCCTCCTTCCTAAGTTCAAGACCAGCCTAGGAGTCAATCCCGGGTCCTCTGCAGGAGGTGGCAAGAGTCCCTCTAAACACAAAGCAACAAAGCAAAAAAGAAATAGCTCTTTACTTGATGTAGAGAAGGCACTCATAACCCCAGAGAAAGGATCCCCCTGAAGTCCAGCTTGATAAGCCAATGAGTTCTTTCAATGCTACTAACAGGAGCATGGGCGATTCAAAGGCAGCCACACCACTGAGAAGCCTTCTTGGGGACTCCAAGGCAGCAATGCCCCTGGGAAGTCCTGCCCCACAGTGGTCTGGGTCCTCCCACATCACTCCATAATCAAGAAAATGCCCCACAGACATGGCCACAGGTCAGTCCAATGGAGGCAATTCCTCAATTGATGTTCGCACTTTCCAAGTGTGCGAAGTTGACTACTGAAGCTATCTAGCACAGTAATTGACAAGACAGACACTCCCAACCCCATTCCAAACTAATGTTCATATGTCTTGTAGCCTGTCTTCCCTTTCTGAACAATTGAGAACTATGTCCACATCCTTTCTTCCCCAGAAAGTGTACCTAGAACATTCCAGGGACTCAATGAACACTTATGAGTGAATAAAGAAATATTTAATCTATATTATAAGTTATAGCATCTGGATTAATTTTCCATTTTTTTTATTTTTTTTATTTTTTATTTATTTTGGTATGTGTATCAATGTACTGTCTGTATGCAGGTTTGTGCACCCGTGTTGTGCAATGCCGAGGAGGTCAGAAGAGGGTCTCGGATTCCCCTGGAACTGGAGTTCTCCTGGAATTGGAGCCTCAGACGGCTCTCGGCCGCCATGTGGGTGCTGGGGATCGAACCCGGGTCCTCTGTAAGAGTGGTCGGCACTCTTATCCGCTAGGCCATCTCTCCAGCCCCTCCANATCTGTTCTAGTCTGGCATGATGGTATGTGCTTCTCATCTAAGCACAGGGGAGCCTGAGGCATTCCTCCTTCCTAAGTTCAAGACCAGCCTAGGAGTCAATCCCGGGTCCTCTGCAGGAGGTGGCAAGAGTCCCTCTAAACACAAAGCAACAAAGCAAAAAAGAAATAGCTCTTTACTTGATGTAGAGAAGGCACTCATAACCCCAAAGAAAGGATCCCCCTGAAGTCCAGCTTGATAAGCCAATGAGTTCTTTCGATGCTACTAACAGGAGCATGGGCGATTCAAAGGCAGCCACACCACTGAGAAGCCTTCTTGGGGACTCCAAGGCAGCAATGCCCCTGGGAAGTCCTGCCCCACAGTGGTCTGGGTCCTCCCACATCACTCCATAATCAAGAAAATGCCCCACAGACATGGCCACAGGTCAGTCCAATGGAGGCAATTCCTCAATTGATGTTCGCACTTTCCAAGTGTGCGAAGTTGACTACTGAAGCTATCTAGCACAGTAATTGACAAGACAGACACTCCCAACCCCATTCCAAACTAATGTTCATATGTCTTCTAGCCTGTCTTCCCTTTCTGAACAATTGAGAACTATGTCCACATCCTTTCTTCCCCAGAAAGTGTACCTAGAACATTCCAGGGACTCAATGAACACTTATGAGTGAATAAAGAAATATTTAATCTATATTATAAGTTATAGCATCTGGATTAATTTTCCATTTTTGTTTTATTTTTTTATTTATTTATTTTTTATTTTGGTATGTGTATCAATGTACTGTCTGTATGCAGGTTTGTGCACCCGTGTTGTGCAATGCCGCGGAGGTCAGAAGAGGGTCTCGGATTCCCCTGGAACTGGAGTTCTCCTGGAATTGGAGCCTCAGACGGCTCTCGGCCACCATGTGGGTGCTGGGGATCGAACCCGGGTCCTCTGTAAGAGCGGTCGGCACTCTTATCCGCTAGGCCATCTCTCCAGCCCCTCCATTTTTGTTTTAAAAGTCTCAACCAATTCCATTTTTGTTTTTAAAGTCTCAACCAATCTAGATGAATTTGTGCCAAATCATAGCTCCACTTAAGAAATTTGGTCATTTCCAGGTAAAACCATTGATGCCCAATCTCACACTGGATTTTGCCTGTAGATCTAGGTTCTCTCTCATGCTCTCAAAGAGAAAGATGGGCCTTTGGGAAAACCTCCTGAGTCCTTGCTTAGAAGCCCAAGTGATGTTTGACACTCTGTCTTGACAAAGGCAAAAGTAGCCGTGGTCTTTGAGAGTTGAGAGTCATTTTCTTCAAGTTCAAAAAAGAATCTCTCCTTAGAAAAGCACATACCTGAAAGGAGCTGCCACATTGGAAAATCTGATTTCAGACTACCTAGAATGTGAAGATGGGATCCCACATTTATCTGGCCTGACTTGGAAGGAGATCCAGAAGATTCAACAGGGCCAGCACACATGGATTTATATGAGCTTTGGTTACACAGACAGCTCTGTTCCATCACGGCCCAGAACTTGAGGGGCATCTTTTTACCTCTCTGGGAAAAAGAGTATATCCAAACTCAGATTGTTATCCCTAATCTTCGTGTGTAACAGATGAGCTAGACGAGGGCAGGAGGAAGCAGGCTGCAAAGAAGACAGAGCAGAGCTGCACTATCGGGCCCTCAGCTAATGGGCACCACCGCTTCCCTTGTCTATCTGATGCTGGGTTCAGTGGCTTGGACTGCCTTCTCTCACCCTTGGTGATTCAGAAGGTTTTTGATACAGGAACTTTAGTGAAACGAGTTTACAGAATGACCTGAATTTCAAAAAAGTCTAATTGGAATGAGGTATGAGATTTCCATACATCTCTCATCAAGCTTTCTTGGTTAACCAATGCTATAATAAACAACACTAAATCATCCACTAATGTTGATGATCAAACACTAATACCTGTGTTTGTAGGAAACAAACATATTGAGCTCATATGTTCAAGTCACAAAACTATGCATTCTTTGAAAAATGCTCAACTCCCTACCAGCTATGGTGGACCTACTCTATGGGCAGACTTCTATCATAGGACTCTATTTCCCATTCACAGTTGACTGACTCAGGGATCCTATGTAGCACAAGGTGGACCAGAGTTCCCCTTTCTATATATTTTGAAATCTGAGACTGTGGAAAGCAGTCAGTCATCTGAGCTGATCTCTTAAATGGACAAAAAAGTCTAGAGCATTATGGAGAAGGTTTTGTCATAAATATGCAGAAGCAAGAAAAAATGGTTGAAAGAGAAGAGAGAGGGAGAGAGAGAGAGAGAGAGAGAGAGAGAGAGAGAGAGAGAGAGAGAGAGAGAGAGAGAGAGAGAGAGAGAGAGAGAGAGAGAGAGAGAGAGAATAACAGAAACAATACAAAATAAAAATGCCAGGGACAAGGATTCACAGAGAAACAAGTGAAGGAAGGGAGGGAAGGAGAAAAGAAGGGAGGAAGGGAGGGAGGGAGGGGGAGAGAGGGAGGGAGAAAGAGAAATAGTGATAAAATTTCTGCTTCTGATTAAAGATTTTGTGATTCTGTTTCATTTGTGATCTGTACATCTGACAGACACTGACAAGTCTGAAAGATCTCTTAAATAACAGGAGACAGACAGACAGATAATCAGATGCTTACAAAGATAGGTAGATGCATGTTTAGAGACTTAAAACTGAATGAATTTAATTCTGTCTGGAGTCGTTTGGGAAGCCCAGCTGCTTTGGGTCTATGGATAACACAGTGTCCTTCCAATAGCCCGCCCCCCCCCCTTGTAATTGGCACTTTTGTTGTTTCCTGTTAATTGTAGCTAAAAGTTTAAACTAGAAACAGCTTGGCATTCAAAAAGCAGTGTAGTTAGTTAGAAAGCAAAGAAAAAGAAAAGTGTCAAACCCAGTAAAAGATACATTTGGAGACCACCTTTCTACAGACAGTCAAGCAACACTGGCCGATTACCTTAGGTTGCTAAATCAAATGTATTTTAACCCAAACCTGTGACAGAGATAGTCAGCCAAACATACTTTTACTATAATCATATGAGTGGAACAAGTTAATATTAGTTTTGAAGGAAAGTAAGATTTATCAGAGAGATGGCAGACTTAGTTCACAGACAAGAACCTCGAAGTGATGGTTAATCTCAATGGTCAGCTTCATTGGATTGAGCTATGTTTTAAGCAGTAATAAAGCCTGCCTCTGGGGTACCTGTGAGGGCATCTTCCAGACAATACAATCGGGAGATTTCTCCTCCAACCAATGGGTTGATTCCCTAATAGAGTCATAATATGATGACATGGTTGAAAGGTGGTGAGAAGAGGATGTGGGACCAAGCTGTCCAAGTATGCCATTGGGGGTGTGTTCTTGGAGTTATTATCTTGCCTTGACTCTCTCCAAGATTCCTCTGTCTCTGCTTTTTGGCCAGATGTCAACTATTCTGTCCCACCATGATGGACCAAATGTTTTTAAACCATGAGCAAAAAAAAAATCCTTCTCTTAAGTGGTTCTTTCAAGCAATTTTTCTTTTTTTCATTTTGGAATAACATTTTAATTTTTAATTAATATTTTATTATTAATTTAATATTATTAATTAAGTTATGAGAAAAAAACTACTAAGCCGAAGGTGCTGAGGAGTGCTTGGCAAGGTGCTTGTAGAATGTGAGTACGAGTGGGAGAAGTGACTGGGGTGCAATGAGGAGGGATCGGCTGGCATCATCAGACTGGGTGTCATCTTTGTTATGGTCACTCCTGTCAGCTCATCTCTTGTCCCATCCCATTACTGCATGAGTGCATCACGCCTCTCCATGCATCCCTTGGTCTGTTCTGCCTTCTATCTCTCTGCAGTACTCTTATCTTTCTCCTCCATGTGCTGTGTGCCTTCCAAGTTATTGACTGAAATACTGGCCCTCTAGTGAGCCCCGCTCACTGTCAACTCTTATTGGCTTGGTTGTGTTGCTACTGAAACCTACTCATAATCCCAGGGATTTGAAGCAGCCATATAAGCAAAAATAAGTACTACAACAATTATGCTGTGTAAGGTAGGGTTGATAGGAGAGAGCATTATTCTTGAGGTCTTACAGCTGGATCTAATTGTTTCTTGGTTTGTTTACCCAACTACGAACTCCAAAAACAGGATCTTTGCCGGGAAATTAGCAGGTGCCCAATGAATTAACAATAAAAGCAGGATATGCAGTCACTACAGATTTCAGTGTTCTAGTTAGTAAAATATTCTTACGGGTTTTACAGAAAGCAGGTGAACTAGAGAGTTAACCAATTTTCCAGTAAATGATCGAAAATTATTGTGTTCTCTGAAAAATGTAAGTATCACATTTTTCTTTGACTTCACCCAGGAATGTAATTAACCAGAGAGCTCTCAGTCCTGGAACCAAACATCAATATTCCATTTCTCAGTTTCATAAATAGCCATGTAGACTTGGCCCCCTGCACTACTTCCACTGGCTCCAATTATTTAATGTCATGTTCCTCCATCCCAAGTCTGCTATTTATTATCTGTGTGCCTCACATTATTTTTTTTTTACCAACAGGCCAGCAAAGCTATCATTTTCAACCCAGTGCACTGGGGTTTATTGTAGGACTTCAATTCCAAATTCTGGTTAATTTGACTATGGGGAATCTGGAATGTGGGAGTTACTGTATAGAATAGAATATGTTTTGTTGAGTGAGCATAGTCAACTCATTTCTGATTATAAATATGAGGGTTAAGGTATTAAAAATGCTTCATAAATTGAACCAGCATGCTCTTCCAGACTATCGTATCATGGATTGGGAAGGCAGAAAAGAGCACATGGGCTTTGGGGCCAGCTAAAGGTTAGTTCGGGTTTGTGGTCTGAACCTGGTTATTAAGATCTTGTTGGATGAATCAACCAATTTTCCTTAGAAAATAAGGAAAATGTTCACGATGCCTACTTCGCAGTGTTGCTGGATCCATAAACATAATGTCTACACCTCGTAGACTATCTCTTACTTATAGGAGTGTTCAGAGTTAAAAGAAGAATGCTTTGACCAATTAATCTGTGCTGTTCAAAGGAAATTTATCTTCTGTCGACTTTCCCTCTAAATTGATTATTTGATATACTGTCTGTCCATCACAAAGAGTAATTCACTGTTGCTAGAGTGTCACGTCAAAGCAGAGATTTGAATTCAATAATGCAATGCTGCACTTCTTCCTATTGCAGGACCTTGGGAAAATTAACCCTGCAGCCCCTGTCTCATTTGTCAAATGAAATAGTGACTATTTCATAGAATTATTGTGAGGGCAAGTGAGTTCATTTTAAGCTTAGATATATTTTCAAAAAATATTTTTGTGTGTATGTGTATAAATGTATGTGTTTGTATGTGTGCGTAAGTTTGCATGGGTAAATATGGACATGTGTATACCATTGCACATATGTAGAGGTCAGAGGACAAACTCAGGTGTCAGCTCTCAGGCTCCACCTTGTTTAAGAGAGTCTCCTGTTTTTCTGCTGCATTCAGGAGGCACTAGGTGGTTTGAAAGTATCCAGGGATTCCCCTGTGTCTGCCTCCCAGCTCACAGTAGGGAGCACTGAATTACAGATTCATGCTATTTCATCTGGCTTTATGTGGGTTCTGGGGATAAAAGCTCAGGTTCTAGTGCTTGTGTGGTGAGTGCCTTGCTCATTGTGTCATCGCCCCACCCAGACCCATTCATCTTTTTTTTTAAATAATTTTATTTATTTATTTTCTATGTGTATGAATGTACTGTCTGCATGTAGGTTTGTGCATCCGTGTCATGCAATGCTGGGGAGGTCAGAAGAGGGTGTCGGATTCCCCTGGAACTGGAGTCAAAGATGGTTCTCAGCTGCCATGTGGGTGCTGGGGATCGAACCCGGGTCCTCTGCAAGAGCAGTTGGTGCTCTTAACCACTAGGCTATCTCTCCAGCACATAGACCCATTCATCTTAAAGGGATATTTTGTGTGCCTATAAATGAAAACTATAGTCATTAAAAAGAAATATAAAATAGAATCTGAGCAAAAGTTTGGCTAAATACTATTCCTGGCTTCAGCCTTGAAACCTGAGTCTTGCTTTCTCTCCATTCCTGGGGAATTTAGCAAGTGTACAGGAGGGTTTATGACAATCCAGTAACAGACTGAGATTTTTCTCCCTCAATCTGGACAATATTCTATTATTCTATTATTATTATATCCAATCTAATATGTGGCTAATAGATCTCTGTACTAAAAATGGCTCTCCTAGTAATGCCTGGTAAGCCCTGGTCTCAGGGACACCACTAATCAGAGATGGGGTTTCAGGCAGTGTTACGGAGCTTTCCTTCTATTTCTCCAATGCCAGGGCTCTGAGCCTTTGGAGACAAGGAGAGTGTGACTGGCCCTCTGTTTAGCACCATGAGAGACTTCTGAGAGGTCCATTCGTTCTCTCCCAAGCTACACTGACTGCTTCGGGGTGTTGTGTTTCCTGGATGGGTGATAGCCTCACTGCAGGCAGCCACCCAGGGGCAGGGACTGCACTTGTTTTGTATTTGCACTGGTGCCAGGCTGAGAAAAGACCCGGTGATTCTATCTGCCTGATCTAAATAGGCTGCTCAGCAACATTTACCTTCTCTCAGGACGGTAGGAGACAGAAAGAGAAGCATGGTGATGGTGAAGTCTTATTGCTCCCAATACTGACTGTGAGACCCTCGCAGGATTCTGAGTTCACATTAGGACAAGGTTGGTAGTGACTCCAGGACTTCCAATGTGCAAGTCTGCTTGCATTAACCTATACCCTAAGTAACCTTCATTTTGACATTGTCAAACCCTTTAAAATATTTTTAAAATAAATATCATGATCACTTAAACATATTTTGGAACATTTACTAAGACGTTGTAATCTCACAATTCCTAACTTCATTTCACAGGACTAATACAAATTACAGAACTGAGCTACAGCCAAAGTCAACATGTCATTTTTTAACTTGTTTTACACACCTGTCTAAGCACGTTATTATTTCTTTGTAACCCTCACTTTGTGTTTGCACATTTCACCACTTGCAGACGTTTTCCTAACACACCATTTTATCAGAGCTTCTAGTCCATTCTTTTACATAGTAATAGGTGGCTTCACAAATACCTGTCACTGGTATGTCTTAGGCATGCCACTAGATTCTCTAACTCACTATAAGTTAGAGCTCAGGTGACCACCAACAGTGATGACATTCAGTATTAAAAAGATTTACTTAATATTCTAGTTTGCTTTTCTGTTGCTAAGGTGGAACAGTGACCAGAGCCAACTTGGGAATGAAAAGGTTTATTTTATCTTCAACTTTCAAGGCACCATCCATCTTTGAGGAAAGTCGGGCAGAAACTCAAGACAGAAACTTGGAGGGAAGAATTGAAGTAGAGACCATGGAGGAACTCTGATTACTGGCTTGCTTCCCCTGGCTGGCCCATCTACCTTTCTTATACAGCCAAGGCTCACATGCCTAGGGATGGCACCGCCCATGGTGGGCTGGGCTCTTGTACATCAATCAGTAACCAAGCCTCACAGAACATCATGCATTTTTGTCATATATGATATGGCTTATGGGTCAAGTTGTGCACACAAATGTCCCTTGATATAAGTTCATCCACTAGAGCCTGTTCAGCCTGTCTATGGTCACTCCCTTAAAAAAGAGTTCAGCCCTCACCCAACAGTGATCAGCTGCCAATAGTTCCTCATTGAAGTTGTGGCCTCCAGCCCATTCCCCCAGTTTTATACTAGTTTTGTCTAATAGAGTAAAACCCTATTGCTGAAGACAAGATGTCCTTTGGACACAGGACTTGGAGCAATGGAGCTGGAACTAACCTAGAGGCCTTCTCCCTGAAGACTAGCACTCATAGTTTTGGAGAATACCAAGCCTCTATGGGAAAAAAAAATCAATCAGTGGTCCAACTCCAGCTTTAAAGCTTAAGAAAAACAATAATGACCTGCTCAGCAAACGTCACATTCTGATGGACAAGAGCAGTGGCAGTAGCTTGTGTTGTTTTGGGGGATCTCTGGAATACCTCTGACCAATGACTTGAGGGGAGATATTCCTTACTTGGAATTGGCTATTAATTTGCATTTCCCTGGCAGCTAAGGATGTTGAGCACATTTAAAGATATTTATTAGTCATTTGTGTTTATTCTGAGAACTCTCTGCTCCATTCCATCGCCCAGTTTTTAATCAGGTTGCCTTTTTTGTTTCTTGGGATATTTAGGTGTTTTTTTGTACTTTTGAGACAGGGTCTCCCTTTAGTCCCAGCTGGCCTGGAGCTCGCTCTGTAGACCAGGCTGGCCTTGAACTCACAGAGATCCACCTGCCTCTGCCTCCTTAGTGCTGGGATTAAAGGCATGTGCCACCACACCTGGTGGGATATTTAGTTTTTAAAAAATTCCATATGCGTGTGTGTGTGTGTGTGTGTGTGCACGTGTGTGTGTGTGTGTGTTTTAGAAACTAATCTGTCAGATGTATAGATAGCAAAATTTTTTCCCCATTTTTTAGGCTGCCTTCTCATTTGATTATCAGTTTTCTTTGCAGTACAGAAGCTGTTTTTAATTTCATGAAATCCCACTGTTGAATATTTGTCTTATTTCTGGGGGATCAGTTTCCTCCTCAGAAAGTCCTTCCTGAACCTATATCCTGATGTGGACAGGACTCTTCTAGTCTCAAAATTCATTCTTATACATGTAAGCTTCCAGTTTTTCCAACACAGTTTGTTTAAAGATTCTATCTTTTCTCCCATCTAGTTTGCAGCATCTTTGTCAAAACTCAGGTGGCTGTTGGTGTTTGGACTTTGGGTCCTTGATTATTCTATTCTGTTCATCAATGTGCCTGGTTTGGTGCCAGTACTGTGCTGCTTTTTTTTTTTTTCCTACCATGGCTCTGTAGAATAACTTAAAATCACATATGCCTCCAACAGTATTTTTATTGCTCCAAACTGTTTTGGCTATACCAGGATTTGGGCCTTCCATGTGAATTTCTGTGAAGAATTGCATTGAAAATTTGATGGGGATTGTGTTCAACCTGTAGAGTGGTTTTGACAGGATGGTCATTTTCACAATATGAACCCACCAATCCACATGCGGGGATGGTCTCTCCATCTTCTGATGCCTTTTTACAATTTATTTCTTCAGTGTTTTAATGTTTTTTTGTATAGGTCTTTCACTTCCTTGGTTAGATTTGTTTCAAGGTTTTTTTTTTTTTTTTTGAGGCTATTATGACTGGTATTGTTTTCTTGATTTCTTTCTCAATCTGTTTTTCTTTGGGATATAAGAAGACTACTGACTTTGGGATGTTAATTTTGTGACCTGACACTTCATTGAAAGTATGTATCAGCTCTATTATTCGGGTGGAGTCTTTGGGGTCTCTCATGTATAGACTCATGTCATCTGCAAATAAAGATATTTGATCCTTTCCTTTCCTATTTACAACCCTTTTTCTTTCCTTCTCTCATCTTTTTGCTCTGCTAGAGCTTCAAGCATTAGTGGAAGAGGAGAGCTGAAAGCGTACAGCTTTGTCTCATTCTTGATCTTAGTGGAAATATTTGCATTTTTCTCCATTTAACATTGTGGTAGCTATCATTTGTTGCACAGTTGTTAGCTGGCATGTGGGTGCTGGAAACTGAACCCAGGTCATCTGAAAGAGCACCCAGTGCTCTTAACCACTGAGGCATCACCTCAACCCCCATGACCTTTTCCATTACACCCTCCCATGTCAGCATCACTCCTATCACCATAGCAACACATTTTCACATTATTCAGAAATGGCTGTAAACCTGGTGCTTTTGTATTTGTATTCCTCACTGATGCTCCTGACATCCTAGGGTATGCTTTGCTTTCCCAAATAGAATTAGAGCTGTGGGATCTACCTAATGATATTACAACCATGGACTCGGCAGAACATCAAGTATTGTGCCCAGATGACACTGTAGCTTCATTTCCCTGGTACAAGGCACTTAACACCATTTCTCAAATGGGAGAATTAAGGTTAAGAGATATCACAGAACAAGGTTAAAGTCGCAAAGGTTGTAAGTCCTGTAGCTTAGTTTCAGACTGACACTGGTTCAGACGGGAGCTCTCTCAAGGACAAAACACTGCCCCTTCAGTTCTCTGCTTTACCAAATAAAGTACAGCACCAATGTTCCCTTGATCTGAAAAAAAAAAAGAAAAACCCAAAACGTAACTACAGGAAGCTGGGAAGTCTTTCAACTCAAATCAATTTCCCCGATTTCAATCATAAAATAAGATTAGAAAGAGGAATGAGTTCCAGAGAAATACATTTACTACTGTCACCAGAGGTGCAGCATGTCACATGAGTGAAACCTGTTTGACTCCTGTCTTTCTTGCCTCTGCCTTCAAGATGAATGTTTGGAAGAGCTGAGCCCTGACTCCTACAACTAGCTATCATTGTTGCCAGTTGTAGCGCAGCTCTTGGGGAACAGAGGGAAGATTCCATTTGCCTTCTCCGTTGCTATGTCATTCCGAATCCCCTTGAAAAGTGCTCTCAACCCCCTGAAGGTAGGATACAGAACCAGGAACTCAGACTTATGTTGTGGGAAATGAAAAGGCTTTGGTCACTGCCTGAAAAGGAAACCAGTCATCCCATCAGTTGTTACTAGCTTGGCACAGCAGCAATAGCATGAGTGGACGGCGGACCTTGCACAGTTTAGCCAGCGGGCACTTAGTGGCGCCAGGCTGTACAACCAGTGCTTTGCTGTTTCTGGGGTCCTTCCCTGGGTTACCTAGCCAACTGTCTTCTTGAGCATCATTTGGAATCAAATGCAACATGCCACGATGCTCTGTTTTTATTTATCTCAAACCTGTTTCGGTTTCCCCATTTCCGTAAATAGCAGAGTCATCCCTTTAGTTGCTCAAGACAAAAATCTTGGAGTTGCCTTCTCTCCCTCCCAATTGTAATTTTTCCATAAAGAAACCACGTGATCTCCACCTCTAAACTATGCCTCAAACCTGTTTCCTTTCCTCTGTGACTAGAACGAGTCCTTAATCTGAGCCTCTGTTCTAACTTGCCCAGATCACTGCAGCAGCTTCCTCTTTCCGTTCTCCTGAGAGTATGTGTGCGCCCACGTGTGCACGTGCATGTGGAAGCCCTGACGCCACCCTTGGGTGTTGTTATTCAGGAGCTGCTGTCTGCCTTGTCGTGTCTGATAAAGTCTCTCAGCGACCTAGATTTCACCAGAATTGACCAAGCTGCCTGGCCAGGGAGCCCCAGGAATCCACCTTCTCTGCTTTGCCAGAGCTGACTTTACAAGTGTCTGCTACCGTGCCTGGCTTTGAATGTGGATTCTAGGAATGGAACTCAGGTCCTCACACTTGAGCAGCAAGCGCATTATGAATTAAGTTTCCTCTCCAGCCCCTCCTGTCCTTCTTGACCCTCACAATCCAAACAATGGTTAATGTTATAGGCATGCCAGATTCCACTGTTTTCCTGCTGAAAAGGATCCTGCTTAAAAGCCTCCTTCTCCCAGTGCTCTTCCTGAACCTGTCCTTGGGTTGCTTTCCATTCCGTGCATCGCAACATCTATTGGTCTGATTCCATCTCACCCTGCAGACTTCTTTCCCCCTAACAGTAAAATTCACCAGGTCAGCTCTCCTTGTTTCTCTCATGGATAGCAAGCACCAGGCTCCTTCGTCCTCTAGAACTGAAAGGGATGTCAGCTGACCACCTTCTTGTTTTATTTGTCCACTGTCCGGTGGTAGTGGTTTCTCATCTATCTTGCTCACCACTAATCTCTAGCCCTCAGCACAGGACTTAACACACACAAGACATACAATAAATATTAAACAACTAAATAAATGAATGTCCAGACCTCCCTTTGATTCTTTAATGTTTCTACTGTCTCGGTTATTGTTTCATCCATTTCTTTCCTCCCATCTGCTTAGAGATTTATAGTTTCTAAAGCGCATTCATTGTCTTTCTCTCATCTGTGAAAAAGCAGAGTGGCTGGGCTGATTTCTTTTGTGCAGAGATGTGGGTGAAGCTGAACGGCTGGAACAAAGCTAGAATCCAGGATATCAGGCTCGTTGTCTAAATACTTAAGCTTCAACCAGTTCCTCAACTCTTCCAAGTGGTTGTTTGTTGATAGTCAAAACTTAAACCCATTGGCTTATGAGAAACAGAGAAAGATAGGAGACAAAGCTCAAGTTCTATCTGGTATGAGTTTATTTGCATTGTTCCTCTTATCATACAATAAGCAAGTAAGTCCCATTTCTGCTGTAAGCTCAAGTAGGCAGAAAAGCTTAATGAAATTTCAGCATTGACACTGTTTTCAGGTTTTATGAAGATTTATTACAGGCGTGCCATTATAGTGGGTAATAAAGCCAGCTTCAGTGACTACAGTGATGATAGGAAGTAATTAAAAAGCCATGGCCACACTTTATTTTAATTAGTGTAATGGGTATGTCTAAAATGCAGGTATAGCTATTCATTATTCAGTCCCATATTTCTTTTTTTTATTGATGTTTTGTGTATTTCATACATCATTTTCCAATCCAGTTCAGGCATATATCCCCTTCCCTTCCCCCCACCCCACCTCTACTCATCCCAGATCATGCATTCTGCCATAACTTTTCTGCATCTTTCTCTGTTTTTTT
>VZQC01015743.1:2907427-2952548 GCA_009823505.1 Rhizomys pruinosus
AAAATATATTAATACAGGAGCTCTGACATCAACAATGGATTATTCTACCAAGGAGATGTTGGCCAGGGGATCCAAGCCCCCACAAAAGGTAAAGGCTCCTTGCCTCCAAACTGGGATATCTGCAGGAAGAGAGGCGATAAGGCCCTGCTGTTGAAGACCTGATATAAACATGGGAAAGATGTATGGAGACCGCACTTGCAAGCATACGGATGGTCTCTGGAATGCCAGAGAGTGTTACCAAAGGCCACTAAACCAATAAAGCAAATATAGGTCTCCTTGAGTCAGTCCCATATTTCTTAAAACACAAATGTAACTTTCAAGTAAGAACAGCTATCTATAATGGATTATTATTTCACAAATATTTATTATTTTTATTTTATGTATATGAGTGTATTGCATGCATGTATTTAAGTGCACCCATGTCATGCAGTGCCCAGGGAGGTCAGGAGCGAATGTCAGATCCCCTGGAACTGGAGTTATGGATGGCTGTTAACCATTCATCCTCTGCATGAATAGCCAGTGCTCTTAACAGACAGTGCTCTAAACACTAAGCAATCTCTCCAATCCTATAATAAATTATTTTTAAAGTGGCCATAATTTTTTTAAATTTTATTATTTTTTTTTATGTGTATGAGTGTACCGTCTACATGCATGTTGGTGAACCCATTTCCTGCAATGCCACGGAGGTCAGAAGAGGGCATCAGATTTCCCTGGAACTGGAGTTAAAGACAGTTCTTAGTTGCCATGTGGGTGCTGGGAATCGAACCCAGGTCCTCTGCAAGAGCAGTCGGTGCTCTTAACCACTGAGCCATAGCTCCAACCCCAAGTGGCCATAATTTTAATTTGTGCTAAAGATAGTAAATAGTTTCAGAAATTTCATCTGGGTAATTGTCCATAAGAAGTTTCTACCATCATTGTTTGTCTCCTAGCTTTTTTTTCTTTTTCTTTTCTTTTTTTGGGGGGGCAATGTCTTGCTTGATACCCCAGACTGGCTTTGAACTTGTATATTTTTGCCTCAATCTCCTAAGGGCTGAGAATAAAGGCATGCACCTCCATGCTTGGTTTTCTTTGTTCACTTTTTACAAAAGCATTTGAGTTTGTTGAACATATACCAGCTCCATGTTTGAGTTCACCTATTCATGGATCGTCATTGATACACTCAGTGCCTAACACACTACTATCTCTGTTTCCTCAGTGCCAACAGCTTCAAGCACTGTGCCTATTTCTTCTGCTGTTACTCTAGATTTCTTTTTAACAATTATTTATTGATTTAATGTGTGTGAATGTGCCTGCATGTATATAAGTGCATCCGTGTTGTACAATGCCAACTGAGATCAGAAGAGAGTGCTGGGTCCCTGGGAACTGGAGTTACAAGTGGTTGTTAGCTGCCTTGTGGATGCTGGGAACCAAACCTGGGTCCTCTGCAAGAGCGGCCAGTGCTCTTATCTGCTGAGACATCTCTCTAGCTCCTACTCTGTATTTCTTAAAAGAGAAAGGAAGGGAAGGGAAATAAATGAATGGAAAAATAATGCTAAAGGAACTTTTCCTTGACTTCCTGCATTTAGATATGATCCACCAACTTTACAGAGGTGAAGATTTTGGTTCTGGTATATTCCATTTCCTTGGCCCGTGCCCCTTTCTATGAAATTACATTGCAATTTTTGATTAATTACACCTCAGTGCTTTTATTATCAGGACTATGTAAATATTTCTCACTGTCCAGTTAATGATGTGCCATCCTTCCATTCAGTTTCTTAGGCCACTTTCCTTTAACTGGCATTTCGACTGATTTCATTTTTATTGCTCATTTTCATATAAGTCAGTGAACTCTTTTGGACCTGCAAATAACCCTTTCAATGTGTTATCTTTTTAAAATGCTCAACTTGGCATGTCTTTGTTTCAGCATAGTTCGTGTGTGTGTGTGTGTGTGTGTGTGTGCGTGCATGTGTGTGTGTGTGTGTGTGTGTACATGTGGGTACACTTGTGTTTGAAGGCCAACTGTCATTCCACAGGCAGTGTCCATGTTTTTCTTAAAGAAGGTGTTTCAGTGACCTGAAACTGAAACTCACCAAGTAGTCCAGGCTGGATGGCCAGCCAGCCCCTCGAATCCACCTGTTTCTACATCACCAGCACTGGCATCACCATGCATGGCTTTTTCTAGGGGAGGAACGAACCTCCTCATGTGTACAAGGCAAGCACTTCACCGACAGCTGTCTCCCAGCCCTCAGTATCTTCCAGAAACACATTTCTCCTGGGGTCTACTGTTGAGCTCCAGCCTGGAACAATTTTTGCATATACGGAGCTTGCTGTTTTCTCTTGGGTGCCACACTGGTAAATTCTGATTTGGAGAATCCACTTACTGTGAACTGATGAGCATCTTCTCCGGGTTCACTCTTCTACTTTAGTCCATTCTTAAATCTTGTGGGAGCAAAGCCACAGGATTCACTGAAAGTAAATCATTTTGAAATATGAAAGTGAAAAGTTTTCCTATACTTGTCTGATAGTTTAGAAGACATAAAATTGTAGGTTGAAGGGGGCTGGAGAGATGGCCTAGTGGTTGGGAGCATCGACTGCTCTTGCAGAGGACCCCGATTCGATCCCCACACCCACATGGTGGCTGGGAACCATTTTTAACTCCAGTTCCAGGGGACTCTGACGCCCTCTTCTGACCTCTGCAACATTGCACAACACGGGGGCACAGACCTACATGCAGACAGTACATTCATGCACATACAAGAATAAATAAAAATTAAAAAAAAATCTAGGTTGAAAATCATCTCCCCTAGAATTTCAAAGACGTTGTTTCATTATGTCTAGGCTTTTTACTGTAGTTGACATCCTGATGTCCACTGTGTCTCTCTTTGTCTCTGGTCTTCTGTGCTTTCATGATGACACACTTCAGGGAACATCTGTTTTTCTGTATCAGGATGCAAATTTAGCGAGTTCTTTAAATCTGGAGACTGGTGTTTGTGAGACTCTGACACTCTCCTGATATTGACTAGGATTATTTTTCTAGTAGGTGCTGATATTTCCTGAGCTTTCCACATAGGCTGTATACCTCACTGAGTAGTGCCTCTTCAGATTCATGTCAGCCTGCAACCTCAGAATGTAATCTTGCTTGGTCTTGCAGACATAAGCAGCTACAGATCACAAGAAGAGGTCACACTGATTTAGAGTGAGCCCTAAATCCAATGACTGATGTCCTGATTCAAATTAAAGAAAAGGAGAAGGTCCATGGGGACACCCAGGGATGACAAGGTGACAATGAATGCAGAGATTAGAGTGATGAGTCTATAAAGGCAAAGAACAGTTAAGACTGCCCCAAGCAGCAGAAGTGAGGATCAAAGAACAGAATGATTTCTCCCTCAGAGCCACCAGAAGCACCCAGCCCTGATGAATTATTGATTTTAGACTTCTGGCCTCCTGAACTGTGACAAAATAAGCTGCAATTGTTTTAACTCACCAGCTTTGCAGCAATTTGTTACAGCAGCCCTGAGAAGCTTGATGTTGACTTCCTATGACTGCATACGTGAGAGATGGTTTCTCATGGGGAAAATACTAGTTTGCATGAGAAAGACTTACACATTCTGGAACCCACCCTTAAAGAGAAGCCGAGACTAACACCACAGATTTCCCTTCCTTTGTTTAGATAGTTCTCATATATATTCTATTAAATATATTCTATTTCTCAGACTTCCCCCAATTGATTGAGCTCTACTTGCTTAAAATAATATTTGAATTGAAACAAATATATACGTGTGTGTGTGTGTGTGTGTGTGTATGTGTGTGTGTGGTTGTTACTTTTCTATTACTGTGATGAAATACCATAACCAAGGCAATTTACAGAAGGAAGAGTTGATTTGGCTTATAGTGCTGGAGGGATAATATTTCGCCATGGGAGCAGGAGGCTTGGCAGGAGGCAGCTGGGATAGAAAGCAGAGTGCTCTCATGTTCAAGCACATGCAGGAAGAGAGAAAGACTGGAAATGGGGTAAGGCCAGGACCTCTCAAAGCCCCAGCCCCAGTGATGTGCTTCCTCCAGCAAATTCCCTAAACCTCCACAAACAGCATTGCCAACTAGGGCCAAGTATTCAGATACTTGGAGATTACAGGGGGCGGGGGGCATTCTCAGGCAAACCACCACATGTATTCCTTATATGTTAGTCAGTCTCCATTGCTGCAAAGAAACCTGGAATAATCAATGGAAAAGAGAAGAGTTCTGGAAATATCAGCCATGGTCAGTTGGCCCCATTTCTTTCATACCTATGATGACATGTCAGAATTTCATGGTAAGGGGCTTAAATAAGTATGCATCCTAAAATCTGTTATTTTTCTACTGTTGAATCTTAATATATAGAGAGATTTCCACTTAGTTCCCTTTCCTTTCCCACCTCTCCACCCACATCTATGCCTGGATATCAAGTCTGAGGCCTCCTTGCTTCAGTTTCATTATGGACTCTTCTTTCTATCTTGGGAAGGGTGATGGAGTTAGGGACCTAGAAACACACCCTTACAATGGCTTCTTATGTTGACTCCAAACATTTTCCTGTTCCCAACATCACCTGACTGCCACCATCTGCAACCCCCAGTGTCCTTCATCCCTCAGCTTTTATGAAGTTCCTCATGGTGGTCTTATGCCTACGGAAACTTCTCCGCTTTCTCACCGTCACTCTATTTGGCTTCCTTCTTCATACACTATGAGTTCAGAGGTAGATGTCTCATTTAATGCAAGATGGCATGATCCAAGATGGAGCTGAATTTCTGTATCCCGCAGATGCTCAGAGTGACTTTCAAAAGGAGGTGGTTGGCTTTACATAATTATCTTAAAGCTGGAAGTCCAGATAAGTATTAAGTTCATCTGATTTCTAAGCAGATAATTTAAATATATGACACTAGTTAGAACTATACCTGGAACTAAAAATGTGAGCATTTCAGTTGAAATTGCATTTGTGCATTACTGCATTTTGCACATAATCTTAAAATTACAAGGAAGGCAGAAACCACTCCTATTATTTCCCATATACTCCTAGCAAGATGCTAGATCAAGAAATGTGATAAATATCATGTAAAGTCATCTAAGAAGGCTGGAGAAATAACGTGCATCCCTGCAGTTCTGTAGGACAGAACATGCCCGGACCATCATCTACACTCAGAAACCTTTGAGGACTCATTTCCCTGTCTCTTTCTTTTATGATTTTTCACAAGGGAGTGCATCTCATTATTCAGAACTTATTTGTCTCTCAAAGAAACAGACAACCCACTGCCACCTATGTTAAGTCCAAGCTACCAGTGACTCAACTCTCTATAAAAAGCAATTCACACTTCTTTCTACCCTGTCAGAGTTGAGAAACGTGAAGAGCTTGTGGAAAAGAAAGAGACAAAACTCCCCATGGTTTTTAAAGATAATTAGGGAACATCTACCCACAATGCATAAAGTCATGCTTCATAAGGAAAGACAGTCAAGTTCACAGATACGGAAGGGCAGAATTAAGAGAATCTGTCCAATAAAGAAAACAACACATGATAAATCTATTTGGCAATAGTTTTCTTTTGGGATATTCAAAGTCCATTACCATAAAGGGTTGGAGAATTATTGTGACCAATTGGCTTTGCCTCTGAATTTATTTAGGTAGTGATTTACAAGTAAAAATTGTACATATTTAGTGTGTATGTTTTCACATGACACACATGACAAAATGATTAGCACACTGCAGCTAGCATATGTATCACCTCACACATCTGCCATTTGTGTGTATACTGTTTTCTTTAATCGTTCTTCAGTCCATTGGTGGAGACTATTCCCATGTCTTGGCTACTGTGAACAATGAGCAATGATTTGGGGAAGTGTATAGACCTTCCACATAGTTACATCATCATTTTGTTTCAGTCAGAAGGGAAATTGCTGGGTCACGTAGCATTTATAGCTCCATTCTCTTGAGCAGGCTCTGCACTCCTTCTCTGATGGCTGTACACATTCTCTATCATCTTCCTTCATCCTTCCCTCTTTCTCTCTTTGTGATGTGTACACATCTGTACATGTATGTGTATGTGGAGGCCAGAGTACAAAGTAGGGTATTATGTAGAACCATCTACTTTTAGTTTTCTGAGACTGGGTCACTCATTGACTTACAGCTCCACAATAGAGTGAGTCTACTCGGCTAGTGAGCCCCAGGGATCCACCTGCTTTAGCCTCCTGCCTCTGGGGTTAAAAGCACTACAAGCACGGGCTTTTCTCTATGGCTTCTGCCACTCTTAACTTGGGTCCCCAAGCACTTTCCCAACTGAATCACCATTCTCCATCACTTAGTCTCTTTTGACTTTTAATAACTGCATCCTAATAGATATGATGGTGTTAGTTTGGCTTAGTGGAATGTGTTCCTTAAACACTTTGGATATTTACTGTTTGGACAAATGGTGTGTAAGACTTTCTGTAGCTTACCTATTCCATAGGCCTCTTTTTGTTTAATATACAGAGACCTTTTACTTTGATGTAATCCTACTAGTCTGGCTTTAATTTTCTTGTTCTGTCCACAAACTAATCATCAAGACCAGTATCAAGGTTTCTCCCTATGTTTTTTTTTTCTTTCAAGAGTTTTATACTTTCAGGTTTTCCATTTACATCATCAATTCAATTTTTCAGGTGAGTTTTGGGTATGCTGTAAGATGACTGTCATCTCAGGCCTGTGGCTATCCCGTTTTCCTGGTAGCATTTATTGAAGAGACTATCTTTTATTATTCATTGTTGGAATCTTTGTCAAAGATTAGTTGACTATGTATATGTGGATTGATTTTTGCCCTGCTTTGTCCACTGGTCTAATGTATCTGGGTATTTTTGTGTTTTTAACACAAACATCACTGTTTTGATGACTAAACCTTAACATATTTCTGTATTAAGAACTTGAGCCCTCTATTCTGTTCTTCTTATCATTTATTTGTCTATTCAGAGTCTTGTGTAATTCCACAAAACTTTTAGGATGTAGCAGAAGGATTGTAAGAGTCAGAAGTGGAGCATGACTACAAGGCAGTAGTATTTTTTAGACAACAGGGCAGTTGCACATATGATTCACAGTAGTTGTGACAGCATACACTTAGCCTGTACAGACTCAAGTCAAACAAAATCTTAGCATGGAGTGCGGGGTGTGCATGACATCCCACCCCTAGCTGAGGAACTATTGGCCCCTAGTTGCTGCTGGGACAGGAAGAGTCAGTCTTCTTTAAGAATGTGACCCTTGGTAGGTCAACTACTATCCAGGGCAGATTCCACATCCTGAGTATTTGGGCAACACATAATGGACTCAGTGGGGGAGAAAATAAACACAGAGTTGAGTGGGTTAGGGAGGCAGGGTAGATCTGGGAGGAGTTGGAGGATATGGGAAATATGATTGAATATGTTGTATGCTGCCACTTTACTGAACCTGTTGATGGTTTCTAGGAGTTTAAGGGATAGTTTGATTTCCTTTTTTTCCAATTAGTACTCCTCTAATTGCCTTTTCTAGTCTTATTGCCCTCATAAGCATTTCAAGCACTATATTGAAAAGGAGTGAAGATAGGGGGCAGCCTGGCCGGATTCCTGACTTTAAGGGGAACGCTTCTAGCTTTTTTCCATTTAGGATGATGTTGGCTGTGGGTTTGTTGTATATGGCTTTAATTGTGTTGAGGAATATTCCCTCCAGTCCAATTCCCTCCAGGACTTTAAACATGAAGGCATGTTGAATTTTGTCGAAGGCCTTTTCCAGATCAATTGAGATGATCATGTGGTTTTTGTCTTTCAGTCCGTTTATGTGCTTTATGACATTTATCGATTTACATATGTTGAACCATCCTTGCATCTCTGGTATGAATCCAGCTTGGTCATGGTGGATGAGCTTTTTGATATGTACCTACATGTGTTTTGAACATATTTTTGTTGAGAATTTTCACATCTATGTTCGTTAATGAAATAGGTTAAAATTAACTTAGAAAAATCGGGTAGCCTTTCTTTATGCCAATAACAAGCAATTGGAGAAGGAATACAAGGAGACTTTCCCAATCACAGTAGTCTCCAAAATATAAATTATCTATGAACAAACCTGACAAAACACACTAAAAATCTCTACAATGAAAAATTTAAATCCCTCAAGACGGAGATTGAGGAAGACACTAGAAGATGGAAGAACACCCATGCTCATGGATTGGAAGAACCAATATAGTAAAATGACTATCCTGCCCAAAGTAATATACAGATTCAATGAAATCCCAATTAAAATACCCACAAGCTTCTTCACAGACCTAGAAAAGAACATCCTAAAGTTCATATGGAGAAACAAAAGTCCCTGGATAGCCAAAGAAAAAAGAGCAATACAGGGGGGGATTACCATACCAGATTTCAAACTATAATACAGGGCTATAGTCATAAAAATAGCCTGGTATTGGCACAAAAACAAACCCATAGATCAATGGAACAAAACTGAGGATCCAAACCTGAGCATATACAATTTCAGCCACCTCATAGTCCACAAAGGGGCCAAGAAGACTCAATTGAGGAAAGACAGCATCTTCAGCAAATGGTGTTGGCATAACTAAATCACCACTTGTAGAAGAATAAAACTAAACCCCTACCTTTCACCATGTACAAAACTCAACTGCAAATGGATCAAAGAACTCAATGTGAAACCCAAAACTCTTAAAATGATGGAAGAAAATGTTGGTAGTAACCTAAAAGACATAGGTGTAGGAAAAAACTTTCTAAATCAGACAGCAGCTGCACAAAAAATAAGGTCAACAATTGAAAAATGGGACCTTATAAACTCAAGAGCTTCTGTACAGTGAAAGAACAATCAAAGAGCTGAAAAGAAAATTCAGAGTGAGAGGAATCTTTCACCAGTGATACATCTGATAGAGCATTAGCATCCAGAGTGTATAGACTACTCAAAAAACAAAGGATGAAGAAAACAAATGACCCACTCAAAATATGGAGTAAAGAGCTGAACAGAGACTTCACAAATGAAGAAGTAAAGATGGTTGAGAAACATTTTAAGAAGTGTTCAACATGGCTAATAATTAAGGAAATGCAAATTAAAACCATTTTAAGATTTCCTCTTACTCGGGAAAGACTAGCTATGATCCAGAAACAAAGGATACCAAATGCTGGAGAGGTTGTGGGGAAAGAGGAAGGAAGACTCATCCACTGCTGGTGGGAATGCAAACTCGTGCAAGCCCTATGGAAAGCAGTGTGGAGAACTCTTAAGAAACTGAAAACATGCCTACCACTTGACCCAGTCTGGGTATATACCCACAAGACTCATCCTATCATAGAGATACATGTTCATTGCAGTTCTCTTCACAATAGCAAAGAGCTGGAAGCAACTCAAGTGCCCCTCAACTGATGAGTGGATAGAGAAAATGTGGTACATCTACACAATGGAATTCTATGCAGCAGTAAAGAAAGATGACATCATGAACTTTGCAGGTAAATGGATGGAACTAGAAGCCATTATGCTAAGTGAAGTAACACAGTCTCAGAAAAACAACAGAAAAACAAATGATTAATGATATTCCTCATTTGTGGATGCTAGCACCAAATCCTTAGTTGAAAGGCAAGCTGAGCAATGTTAATGTTATATTTCTTTTTAACCGAAAGCAACTGTGCTGTTATAATGTGAATCCTTTAACAGGCTCTAGAATTAACTTACCACATATTTTCAGACTTTGTAATTGTGGTATATGGGTGGAGAGTATGTATTCATATTTTAGAGTAATATAAAATTAAAGGGAAAATGTGAACTCCTAAACGTATTTTGGAATTAACATACAGTTTATTTTCAAAGGTCATAATTTTGGTATATATGTGATATATATAGGCATATTTTAGAGCAATACAAAAGGGAGGGAACAACAACAACAAAAGGACTGGGTCAAAGAACTGACTGAAGCAGTTAACTTCTGCCCAAACAATAAACCTCTGCAGAGAAAAACTTTAAGAAGACTGAGAAAAAGATGCAAGACATGGATGGCCGAATGCATGAACTGGGGTGGGGTGGGGGGGCAGGGAAAAGGGAAAGTGTCTAAATTGGACTGAGAAATGATGTGTGAAATACACAAAACATCAATAAAATAATTTATAAAAATAAATAAAATACATTGTATGACATTCTCAAAGAATTAATTTTTTTTTGGTCTTTTGGAGACAGGGTCTCCCTGTAGCCCCAGCTGTCCTGGAACTCATGCTGTAGACCAGGCTGGCCTTGAACTCACAAAGATCCACCTGCCTCTGCCTCCCAAGTGCTAGGATTAAAGGCATGTGTCACCACACTTGGCTGAATTAATTTTTTTTTATTTTATTTCTGAGAAAAACATTGGGATTTTGAGACAGATTATATTGAATCTGCAAACTGCTTTGTAGATATGGATATTTTGATAATATTATTCCTCTAAGAATATGAAATATCTTTCTGTGTATTTATGTCATCTTTCATTTCTTTCAAAAATGCCTTATAGCTATTGACCCATGTGATTAAATTTATTTCTAAGCATTTTTCTTTTGGATGATATTTTAAATGGGGCTGTTTTTCAAATGCTTTGAGGAGTAGTTAGCTTTGAATATACAAAAGTGTATTTAGTTTGTATGTTAGTTTTGTATATTACAATCTTACTAAATAGGTTTGATATTTCTTACTGGTTTTCTTTGTGGAGTCAGTTTTATCTCTATTCTCTTGTAGCTAGATGAATGTCTTAAAACAAGTATTTTGAATTGTTTTCATACTCTTTTAGTTCTTACTTTCTTTGAAGTATGTTACTGGAGCTTTAAAGTCTGCTTGGTCATATCATGTTCACCTTGATCTTCCCAGTCCATGTAGACTTGTGTTGAAGCCTGTTTATCCAGAAGTGTAAACATCACCTCCTGTCTTTATAGAATGTTTTTGACAAACAAATGTATCCTTCTGCCAGGTCCCCAGGCTACCAGGACTGCGTTTTGGACCTCAGTCATGTGGGGCTGGAGGCAGGTCATATGGCTGTTACTGGACCTGCAGAGGAGAGTGTGTTATTAGAGGCACGGCCCAGCTAGGTCTGTAGGGGACAGAACTGGCTCTTGGACCATGGTAGAGGAAGACCTCACCAGAGTTCACAGCTGGGCAGAATTCAAGGGACTGAAGTTGACAGACTCATTACCAGCATGAGAGATGCTTTTCACTAGTAGTCAGATCACAAGCAGCTTCAGGATCTGAGGCCAGCGGGCCCCTTTCCAGTAGCACAGGTCGATTTCTGACAACAGGTCCCTGTGCAGGCAGCTGACCACTTCAGGATACATGTCTGAGGCCCTGGCCAGTGCTTTTGTATCTAGAAAGTGAGTAGGCTTGGCTTCTTTCAGGTCCTCTGGTAGACAGAGACAATTGTAGAGCTGTGATCAGCTGAGGCTAGTCCACAGGGAAGGGGCTGCTTTGGGTCTGCATATCAGTGTCCTCCATTTTGGCCTCCATATAGGTTTTGCATTTTCTTCCCTTGATGTAAAATCTCCCACAAAGGAATTTTTTCCCTCTGTGGATAACTGCCAGATCAGTACATGGGGAAAGTCAATCAGATGCCTCCTCAGCAACCCTTGTTAGTGTCCAAGCCTCAAGTCGCCTTCATTGCAGATGAATAGGAAACTAGTCCAGGATGTGTTTGCTTCTGTGAAATGAAGAGAGTAGTGTGTGCTTCAAAACGGTGATTACAAATTGAAGCATGCCGGGTGTGGTGGGCACGCCTTTAATCCCAGCACTCGGGAGGCAGAGGCCGGTGGATCTTTATGAGTTCAAGGCCAGCCTGGTCTACAGAGTGAGTTCCAGGACAGCTAGGGCTACAGGGAGACCCTGTCTCGAAAAGTCCAAAAAAAAAAAAAAATTGAAGAAAATTTATATGAAGGGTTGGGGATGTGGCTCAATTGACAGAGCACAGATAACCCCTGCCCTGGGTTTGTCCCTATACCACGAAAACAAGTCATTGTGATGCACACTTGTAATCCCAGCACTTGGAAGGTGGGAGAAGGAAGATTAGTAGTTCAAGGTCACCCTCAGCTACAGAGAGGATTTGGGGACAGTTAGGGCTACTTGAGACTCTCTCCGGTACCATCCACTCAGGCTGGTAAAGGACAGAAATACAGACACTGGAATATTTTATACAATTAGAAAAATTTACATCCTAATTGCTTCAAAACATAGAAGCATGAAAGAGAAAGGGGGGCAGGGGGACAGAACCAGAGCAAGAGCCAGAGAGATAGACAGAGAAAGAGGTAGGTCATTTGAATTATTTAATCAATAGCCCCTATAAATTTTAATTGTAGTAGTTGGATTAATAGTATTTTAATTCTACTTGTACTTTTTTATTGCTATGAACAGAAACAATATTAGGGGATATACCTTGGAAGATGCTCTATGGGCAAAGGTTAATGTTCACATGGGGAAATGGAAACATTCTGGGGTTAATGATTGAAAGACTTCCCATAGATCAAGCTTTTAATGTGTTCCCTAAGGCTCTTTACTATAATGGTTTAAGAATCCTGCTCATTGTGTTGGATCCAATTAATATCTGAACTCACCTGGTTCTCAGAGTAAAATTAAATGATCAAACTAGAACTTCAAGAGTATGGGGTGGATCAGAAGAAAGAATATTAAGTTTGGGGCCAGAATTCGTCTTGGTCTGGATCTAAGGTCACTCTTGAGTCTCTGCATAATCCTAGTGGGTTTACTTGAATTCCCTGGGCCTCATTTTCTTTGCTAGAAAGTGAAGACAGTAATTTATAATTGACGAAGTCATTGGGAAGGTTCACAGGCATTATTTGTGGAACTTGAGTGACTCAGTGTCTTGTAAACAGGAGGTGACTCCTGGTCGGTCTCTTGTATGCTCAGCCTGTGTTTTACTGTGTTGCTGTCTCCTGGATCTACAAGGACTTCAGTGAGCTGATCCTCTCACCCTCTTTCTCCCCTCTCTTTTCTCCTCACTTTCTCTACTGAGCTCAACCTCCAGTGGCATTTTCTTTTTGTGTGTGAACTTGTATGCATGTATGCAGATGCTCATGCATGCAGATTGCATGTAAAGGCCACAGGAGAACCTGGGGTGATATCCTTCAGGACCTGTCTCCCTTGGTTTTTGATACAGGGTCTCTCACTGGCCTGGAACTCATCAACTTGTCTAATCCTCCTGGCTGGATGGTGAGCCCCAGCAGTCCTCCCTCCAGTCAGGATTATAAGAACACATGACCTGGGCTGGAGAGATGGCTCAACGGTTAAGAGCACTGACTGCTCTTGCAGAGGACCCAGGTTTGATTCCCAGCACCCACATGGCGGCTAAGAACCATCTTTAACTCCAGTTCCAGGGGAATCCGATGCCCTCTTTTGACCTCCACAGCGTTGCACAACACGGGTGCACCAACCTACATGCAGATAGTATACTCATACACACAAAAAATAAAAAATAAAATAAAAAGAACACATGACCATGCTTGGCTTTACTTTACATGGGTTCTGGAGATCAAACTCAGGTTCTTGTGCTTGCAAGGTGGGTGCTTTATCAACTGAGTCTATCTCCCATGAAATTCAAAATTCTAGAATTCCACCATGTTAATATAACAGGTGGACATATTGTCCACTCAGGCAGGCTGAAGGGGGGGGGGAGAGATGGAGAAATAGAGACATTGGAATCTTTTGTACAATTAGGAAAGTTGATATACTAATTGCTTTATAACATGTCAGCTTTGTCTCACCTGATACACACTAGCTCGATAAATTATCACATTCACCTGTCTTTTTTCTACAAGAGGAAGAATAATTTCAGAATTACTTTAAGATTCCTCCAGTGTGAAAGTATAAAATGTAGTTGGATATTAGAGTTAAGTCTTTTGAGTTCTATTAATATCTAATAATAGCATATAACAATGTCTATATATGGCTGGCATGGTTCAAATTCCTCATCCAGATATCGTATTTAATCCTGAGACATCTCTTGAAGTAGCTAGAATTATCTCCTTTCCATAGACAGAGAAATAGAGACAGCAGGAAAGTGGCAGAGTCAGGACTTAAAATGAAGTCTCTGTACTTCCTAAGTGCCAGCCCTGCCCACTGTACTACACCAGATCTGGAACGAGCCCCTCGACCTTCTTAGTACCATGGTGACAGGAAAATGAGCACGCAAAAACCAGAGAAATGGGTCTGTAAGCAGTTTTAATGATTACTTACTGAACACAAACACCTAGTTGGCTGTTCTTCAAACACAGGGTTTGCTATGTCAGGAAAGTTAGGTTAAGTGAAGGAGCTTATGAGGGGTGAGTCACCAGCGCTGAGATATCCTGCAGCCACCAGCTGGAGGAGGCCCTTCCCTGCATGATCTGATTACCCCACATTACCGCCCGTCTTACTGCAGAACATTCATGCTGGGAACTTTGACCCCTCTTGGATATTTCTCTTCATCAGAAGTAGACAGTAGCAAAGAGTTAATCTCTGGAGAGTTTGCCTCAAGGTAGGTACCCTCATTTATTTGAACTTTCCTAGGTCTTCACAGAAATATTCTTAGCAGCCAAGTTTCCCAGTGAGAGAATCCCGAATGAAACTGCATGTAACTTTAGTGTGGTGCCCGTCCCTGACTATAGAAGATGGCATGGAACTTTTCTGAGTTCACCACTTGTGAGTGCTGAACCTTTGTCAGTCTTATTCAAATTATAGACTCTGACTCTGTGCCCTTTGGCTAGGCTGTTTTTTTTAGATAATGGAGAATAGACCACACTTCCAAATAACTCAGAAGAAATACTTTTTGAATTTCATTTGTTATTTACTTACAAGTGCAGAGGCACAGAACAATTAGGACAGTTTTAGAGACAGCCAATAGAAATGGTAACTTACTTTTTTACCAATTTTCCGTCTTCAAAGATTCTACTCCTGTGTCTTCTGTGCATTGCACTGGTCCAGGAAAGGTATTAAAAGTGCATTCCTCAAACACCCTGTCTTTCTGAGAGAAACACAAGTAAATATTCTTGTTCCAATTTCCTTGGTGGTGGTTGCAGGGGGAGGCCCTTCTAACTCTTCACAGAGAGTTTTAAAATCACCCCAAATCATGAGTTTTAACATACACCCATGAGTTCTTTGATAATCTTCATTTCAATATTCAGAGCTTAATTCCACTCCTGTTGCAAACCGATCAGAATTAAATCATTTCTAATGAACCCAATTTAAAGGAACTGTTAGCCTAAGACTTTTGACAGAGGTCACAGAAGCCAGTGGCACCCTCCCTCTTGGACTTCTCATTTTGGATGAGGTCAGCTGTGTGTTGTAAGGACATTCAAGAGGCCTGTGAGAAATGAAGTCACAGGATACCCCACCCTCGCCCAGTTGAAATGAGCAGCTCACCATTACCTAGATGCAAAGAGGATCCTGGAGTATAGCTTCCCTCAGCCCCAGTTCCTTCAGCTATGCAACAGGAAGAGTAAAGCTTAACTTGAAGGGTTATTGCCATTGTGACCCTGTTAAAGCCAAATAGTTGAGATTTAGAGTATTTTCATGGCCCAGGAATACAGTCCAATACTTCAGACACCCTGTCCTGCAATAAAAAAATTTTTTTCAAGTGGTTAGTTCCTTGATTTTTATTACTCTAACAAATAAACAGTCTCTTTTTACACACTCCAGCTATGCCCCACTTGGGGCTCTGTAGACTCCCAAGTCCTGCCATCCTTGCTCTTTGGCAGCTCTTCCTGCATACATTTGGAGTGGTGGCCAGACCGTCCTCAGAGAGTGAAGAAAGGGAAGATCCCAGTGAGCAGGTCCAGACTCTTTCCTGGTGGGCAGAACAAGGCATGGAAAAATCATGCCACTTGCTCTCACAGGTCCTCTCTGTCCCAAGCTGGGTTCTCCCTCAGGCAGATACAGACAGAGTTTCACAGATAGGATGTTGGTAGAAAGTAGTGCCTGGGCAGATACCTGCTGAAGGGAAAGGAAGGAGGCACACTGGGTAGAGGAAGTCATAGTGCTATGTTGGGCTAATGACAGCCTTGGCTGACCCAAGGCAAGGTCTGAAATCTAAATGTTCCACTAAAGCTGTCCTGTATTGGGCTGAAATGCTCCAGGCCTTACAGATTCACCCTTACCAGTCTCAGCATCCCTCAGCCTGGGGAGGGCCTGATCTTGGAGAATGCAGCAGGGGGAAGTCCTCAGGGACCAGAGGGGACAAGGCTGTCTTACAGCAGGACCTCTGGAAGATGGAGCAGCAAGTTGAAGGAGGCTTCAAGTGGCTCCCTCACTGTGTACACCCGGGTCAGTCACACATGGTACAAAGTGTGAGCCTCATGCCTCAAAGGCAATTAGTAAATAATGGCCACTCGCTTGTCCTGAGCCCAGACCTCCTTGTATAGCTTTCCTGTGATCTTTCAGAGAACCCAGCATAAAACTGATAGGTGCAGAGAGAGCCTTGGGAAACCCAAACAATCGACTAGACTCTGTCTTTTAATGTTCTTGTGTTTTCTTGGCAGGGAGTGTTGTCCATAATGAGCTATATCCAGGGGCATAGATCATGCAGAGATTTTGCTGAAATGCTTGGAATCTGGCTCAACACAGAACACACCAGAAGAAGGATATGCTGCCCAATTCTTTGCTCCCTTACTTAGCTTTTGCAAACGTGGCATTTGCAGCACACAGCTCCGTGACTGTAACTCCCTCCCAGTAACAGTTGGGGGGCTCTGTCCTCAGAGCCAATAACCTGACTTAGTGTTCATGAAGGAAGCGGGGCTGTCTGTGTGGAGACTTTATCCATCTTAGATGCAAGCAAAAGTAAGCCTACCAATCATCCTTCTCCACACTGTGCAGAAGAAATCAGGTCAAGTGAGCATCACAGGCAACCTTAAAAAAAATGGAAGTGACCAGAGCTGTGCCTCGGGGAAGCACTGAGGCAGGAGGACAGCTTGATTTCCTTTCTCTAGGAGTAAAGGGCTGATTACAGAAAAGAGTTCATTATTTCTCCTTGTCCCCTACTGCTCTCAGGCACTGCCAGGAACTTAGAAATAGAGTCAGAGCACACTTGTCATCTGACAGCCCTGGAGGGACAGCTCTGGGGATGCCACCATAGCAGGAACATTCATTCACTCAGCATGTATTCATTAGAATGCCAAGCTCTCTCTAAGACTGGGGCTACACCAGTAAGCAAACAAGAGCACATGTTCTCAGCCACTGGATGATAATATTATTTGACATCTGTTTAATATTTGGAATTTGAAGCCCAAGTTAAGAGTATTGAGCCCAAACCTTAATCCCCATGCACCACTTATCTGCAAACTTTTACCATCACAGCACACTTTTCTTGTTCAGTTTAGAGTACCTAAAACTGCACAATTTGTTACATGTGAATTTAACTGTTGGAAGATAGGCAAGTTGGGAATTTCCAATAAATTAATGTGCCTATGTTGGGTATCTGTTGGGATGACAGAGCTATATATGCACCTTCCATTTCAGAAGAATCCTGAGGTACCTTGTTACCATTCTTTCCCTTTGCTCGATTTCTTTCAACAATGTTTTTTTCAAGAGTCACTAGGCACTGGATAGTGAGAAGCATCCCTGTAATCTCAGCACTCAGGAGGCATAGACAGGGAGGATTATAGTTTGTGGCCAGCCTGGCTGCATAGCACAGCCCTGTCTCAACAATAGTAACCATAAAAGAAATACCCAGTGGAGTGCATAGAGCTTAGCTCAGGGATTTCCCAGGACCACCTGAAGCACAGGCTTGGGGAAAAAAAAAGTCCTTAATTTCATTTGGAAAAACAAAAGACCCCAAATAGCCAAAACAACCCTGAGTGAAAAGAGCAATATGAGGCGGGGGATCTCTATATCAGACCTCAGACTATACTACAGGGTTATAGTCATAAAAGCCACAAAAGTACTGGCACAAAAGTAGACCTGTTGACCAATGGAACAAAACTGAAGATCCAAACTTGAGCACATACAATTTCAGCCATCTCGTATTTGACAAGGGGGCCAAGAAGCCACAATGGAGAAAAGACAGCATCTTCAGCAAGTGGTGTTGGCAAAACTGGATCACCACTTGTAGAAGAATGATATTAAACCCCTACCTCTCGCCCTGTACAAAAGTCAACTCCATATGGATCAAAGACCTCAAAGTGAAACCCAAAACTCTGAAGGTGATAGAAGAAAAAGGTTGCAGCAGCCTAGAAGACATAATTGTAGGAAAAGACTACCTAAATCAGACAGCAGCTGTGCAAGAATTAAGGTCGACAATTGACAAATGGGACCTCATTAAACTCAAAAGCTTCTGTACATCAAAACAAATAATGAAGGAAGTGAAGAGAAAACCCACAGAGTGGGAGGAAACCTTCACCGCAGATACATCTGACAAAGCATTGATTTCCAGAATATATAAACTACTCAACAAACAAAGAAGAAATAAAACAAATGACCCACTCAATAGATGGAGCAAAGAGATGAACAGAGACTTCACAAGTGAGGAGTTAGAGATGGCTGAGAAACATCTTAAGAAGTGTTCAACATTGCTAATAATTAAGGAAAGGCAAATTAAAACCACTTTAAGATATCATCTTACTCCAATAAGACTGGCTAGGATCAAGAAAACAAATGATACCAAGTGCTGGAGAAGTTGTGGGGAAAGGGGAACACTCATCCGCTGTGGTGGGAATGTAACCTCATACAACCACTATGGAAAGCAATGTGGAGAACCCTTGGAAGACTTGCCACCTGACCCAGCCATACCACTCCTGGGTATATACCCACAAGACTCATCTTACCTCAGAGATACATGCACAGCTATGTTTATTTCAGCTCTCTTCACAATAGCAAGGAGCTGGAACCAACCCAAGTGCCCCTCAACTGATGGGTGGATAGAGAAAATGTGGAACATCTACACAATGGAGTTCTATGTAGTGGTAAAGAAAGATGACATCATGAGCTTTGCAGGTAAATGGATGGAGCTAGAAGATACCATGCTAAATGAAGTAACAGAGTCCCAGAAAAACAAACGATAAATATTGTGCTGGATAGCTTTAGTGTCAATTTGACATGCCTGGGTTGAGGGAACCTCAATTGGGGAATTGGCTCCATTGGACTGGCCTGTGGCCACGTCTGTGGAGTATTGTCTTGACTGTTGGGCAATGTGGGAGGGCCCAGCCCACTGTGGGTGGTGCCACCCCTGGGCAGGTTGTTGTGTACCATATAAGAGGGCAGGCTGGGCATGAGCCAGGGGAGCGAGCCAGAGAACAGCATTCCTCCACGGCTGTTCAGCTCCTGCCTCCAGGTTCCTGCCCTGAGTTCCTGTCTTGGGCTCCCTGAGTGATGAACTGTGACCCAGGAGATGAGAGCTGAATAAATCATTTCCTCCCTAAGTTGGTGTCAGTCAGAGTGTTTTGTCACAGCAATTGAAGAGAAACTAGAACAAATGGTATCCCTCATCTGTGGATGCTAGCTCCAATTACCTAATTGCATGGCAAACTGAGCAACGTTAATGTGATCTGAACACAACTGTGCTCTTATATTGTGAATCCCTTAAAAATAAATAAATAAAATTAAAACGAGAATGTTTGAAAAGGCCATATGAAGACTTAAAAAAAGAAATAACCAGTATTTCTTTCCTCTACACACCCTAGCTCATTAGCAGTCCAATTAATTTAGTGGCAAATGCATATGGTAACTTATACTGCTTACAGATCAGCTTGCTTCACTGTGTCCTGCTTCTGTGGACTGGTTTTTGCCTCACTGTGATCTAATCTCTAATTATTCCTCCTGAAACACAATTTGCTGCTTTCCCTTAGGTCTGTGAATGTGCTAAGATCTTTCTCCCCTCTCCTGTCCTATGTGTTTTGAATGCTTCTCCTCTTTCTTTGCTCACTGTGGTGGGATGAAGGCATCCTCAGGTCACAATATAAATATCATCCCCACAGGAAAGTCAGTAGAGAAGTCTCAGATTAAACTGATTATCCTGACTGTTTGCTTTTCCTTCAGTGATGTTGGGTGAAGATGAGTGGGTGGTATAAGCGAAAGAACTTGGCTTTCACATAGGCTTGGCTCTTGGCTTTCACACAGGCTTGGCTCTTGGCTTTCACACAGGCTTGGCTCCACTTTGAATAAGGTGCGTTTTGACATTTGCAGAGATCACCTTGTGTGTGATGTTTTGTAATCAAGGCATACTCAATTCCTCCTGCATTCTATTGGAAACCAAAGCATGAACATGATCTCTGTGCTGTCCAAAAGGTACCTCTCATAGTTATATTTGATCCAATTGATTGTGAATGTAATGAAATTTAATGCATGAAAGGAAAAAGAGTCTTTCAGCATGGTCAGCTGTGAAGAAAAGGAGCAATGAGTGCACACAGTGACAGAAAATCAATACAGTGATATTGGAAGAGCAGGCTTAGTATAGAAGAGGCCACCTCTGTGTTTCTCAGGCCATTATTGTGAACATATCTAGGTCTTTCACCAACCAGCCCATTCCCCAGGAGGACCAAGGTTCATCCTGGAATGCAGATGAGTCTGCATGTAGGGCTGATTTACTCTAAACAAAATGACTTGGAATCATTTCATTTCTTCACTATTCATTATTTCACGCTTTCATTTATTCACTATTCCTTCTAAAAGTCTTGACATCTTCATATTCCCCTGGCCCTTCACCTCTTAGATCTAGAGTCTTAGAGGATATCTTCTTCTGAGAAATGTCTAATGAGATCATTTGGGCATCTTAAAATAGAATTATTTGGTCTCTCTCTGTCTCTGTTGGTGTATGTGTGTGTGTGTGTGTGTGTATGTGTAAGTGTGTATACTCATGTGCATGTACGCATGTGAATGTGGAGACTAGAGATGAACCTCAGGATATCCTTCCAACTTGAGCTTTAGGCACCATCTCTTAGTCAACCTGGAACTCACCAACTAGGCTGACTGACCAGCCACCCCCATGGATCCACCTGCTGTCTCTGCCTGCTCAGCATTACAAATAAACTCAACCATGCATGACTCTTTTACAAGAGTATTGGGAATAGAATTCACGTCATCATGCTTGCATGGCATACTTCTGTCAACGTGACACAAATTAAGACATCAGGAAGAAGGAACCTCAACTGAGGAACATCCTCCATCAGATTGGTTTATGGGCAGATCGGTACACCATTTTTCTTGATTGCTTATTGATATAGTAGGGCCTAGCCTACTGGGAGGGGGTGCCATTGACGGTGGTTTGAGTAAGTTTCCCCCAGGAGCTCCAAGTATTTTGAATACTTGGTCCCCAGTTTGTGGTGCTGTTTGGGGTGGGGGAGTGATAGAACCTTTAGGAGGTGTGGCCATGCTGAAGGAAGTACGTCACTGGGGGTAGGTTTGAGATTTCAGCCTTGCCAGGTTTAGTCTCTACTTTCTGTGCCTGCTTGAAGATGTGACTGCTCAGCGTTCTGCTCCAGCTACCTTCTGCAACCATTCCTCCCCAGTCATTAGGGACTCTTAACCCCTGGAACTGTAAGCAAAGTCAACTCTTCTATAAGCTGCCTGGGTCATGGTGTTTTGTTTTTTTTTTTTTAATTTTATTTATTTCTGTATGTGCATGAATGTACTGTCTGCATGCAGGTCTGTGCACCCGTGCCGTGCAATGCCGCGGAGGTCAGAAGAGGGTCTCAGATTCCCCTGGAACTGGAATTCTCCTGGAATTGGAGCCTCAGACGGCTCTCAGCCACCATGTGGGTGCTGGGGATCGAACCCGGGTCCTCTGCAAGAGCGGTCGGCGCTCTCAACCGCCAGGCCATCTCTCCAGCCCCAGGGTCATGGTGCTTTATTACAGCAACAAAAAGTCACTAATATACACAGCAAGCTCTTTATTAACAGTTACTCCCCAGTCCCTGTTTGAGTGCATTATGTTGTTGGGGTTTTCTTGAGCCCCTTAAATGGTCTAGATATTAAGTTCATGTCATATGAGAAGGTGACAACTGTCTTCTCTTATTCTGTACGTTGTCTCCTCCTTTTATGGTCTGTTTCACTTTCTGTGAAGAAGATTCTAAGTTTGATATAAACCCATTTGACTATTTTTGCTTTTGTTGTCTGTGTTTGACAGGTGACCATTGCTAACCTCATGGCTTAAAGGGTTTTCCCTACATTATTTTTCTTGTACTATCATAGTTTTAAGTTTTATTTTGAGGTCTGATCTGTTTTGAGTTGATGATATATGTATGCGCACATGCCTATGCACAGACATACACATACCATTTTGAAAATGGAGATCCCAGCATCATATATTGAAGAGTCTATTATTTCTCTAAGGTTTGTATTTGGGATTTGGTCAGAAAATCTTGGTCTTAGACAAGAAAAGAAAAGAATAGTGACTACTGGGGGCCAGGAAATATAATAGAGGTAGAAGATTAATAGTGCATATAAAATATAGTTAGATTGGAAGAATACATTCTAGTGTTATATAGCAGAGTTAGGTTTAATACATTTTGTAACAATTCATATTGTTACATGACTTCAATGGAGAATTTCATACATGAGTATTGTCTTTGCATTATTTTCACCCTCCCGTCTCCTACCAACTCCTTGGGTGTCCTTCTGCTCCCACTCAATTTCCTGTTCTCTTTAATATATATATATATATATATATATATTTATATCTCTTACATTTAATGCATTGAGTCCATTTATTGGTGCCTTGTGTTTCTATGTATTTATGGCTGTCCATGTGGGAATATATTATTCACCCATATGTCGTTCCTGGAGGAACAAAACTGATTCACTTCTTCTCAATATCCACTGATTTCTTGTAGCTCCTTATCTTAAGATGAGACCCCATGGAATTTTCCCAATATAAATTGCTATATCAATGGCATGCAAATTGGCATGCCATTATGCAGATCTTGTTAGACTACCACACTGTGGATATTTCAGAGGTCAGTTTCCTTATCATGTCTAAGATGCATTAACTAGCAGCAGGTGTCTTGTCCCTCTGGCTCTTACATTCTTTCTGCCCCATCTTCCACAATGTTCCCTGAGTCTTAGGCATAGAGGTTGCATTGTAAATGTACCGTTTAGGATTAGGGACCTCATAGTCCCTTATTCTCAATGTTTGACCAGTTCTAGAACTTGATAACATTCTCCTCTGTTGCAATCCGAAGCTTTTTTTTTTTTTTTTTTTTTTTTGTCTTGTCTTTCGAGACCAGGGTCTCCCTGTAGCCCCCCAGCTGTCCTGGAACTCATCTTGTAGACCAGGCTGGTCTTGATTTCAAAAGATCCAACTGCGCTGCTTCCCTAACGTGCTAGGATTAAAGTGTTGCGCCCACCACGCCCAGCTGCATTTTTTTTTTTTTTGGTCTTTTCAAGACAGGGTCTCCCTGTAGCCCCAGCTGTCCTGGAACTCACTCTGTAGACCAGGCTGGCCTTGAACTCACAAAGATCCACCTGCCTCTGCCTCCCAAGTACTAGGATTAAAGGCGTGCGCTTTGATGAGTGGTCAAAGATACACTTGTTTGTGGATGTAAGCAAAAGTGTTTAGACTATAGTAGGACATTATATTAGCCAGGGAAAGTGACAATAGTAGGCTCTTCTCTAGGGTATATTACTCCAACCATGTGTACTTGGCTATGTCTACCATTTGTGAAGTCCCTCCTACTGAGAGGGCCTTAAGTCCAATTAAATACCTGTTGATTATCCCCAAGGTAAGAGTGGCACTATTGCACCAATACAGATAACTTTCTGGGCCAGTAATTGTTGCAGTTCATAGGTTTTGCAGCAGCTGGTTAGCACCATTGGTTTGTTTTCTCCCTTGAAGCTTGCACAGTACCTTCCGATAACTCACCAGGATGGTCTGGAACACAAGCAGTGTGTTCAGGGCCTAGTGCTGGAGGCTGTGGTCCCATGACCTCTCCCCCATAACAATATAATTCAAACTCCTTTCCATGGCCTACAGATCAGCCTGAACTTCCCCATTCTCCAAAACCATCCTGTGTTCCTGAACACCAGGTCTAGAATAGCACAGTAAACTAAGGGCTCCTATCTACCCACATCACCCTTCCTTCTCACTAGCTTACCTCTATCACCAAAATTCCAGTCTCTAATCTTATCCATACTAAGGTCTTTGGAGACCTAACTTAAAATATGCCCCTTCTATTCCTTTCTATCACAGCACTTTCTCTGTGTCCATCTTAAACATTTGTCAGAAGCTGTATCATTTCGTTTTTATACGTGCACTGGCTTTTGGGGTTCTTGCTCCACAACCAAATTCAAGCTCCGAAGAATGAGAATAGAAACCAGATCTTGTATTGATCTTGTATTCTGAACATAGCGCTACATAGTGCTCAGCACATCTTACATGACTAACTCAATGAATAAATCCAAGTTCCACTTCCTTTTCTAAATGATAGCTCCCCAAAGACAGCTGGCTGGCAGATTGATCGCAGCCTTGCTGGTGTTTGTTCACTTGAGAGAAAACACTTGTATATCACAGCCAAGCTTTCTCAGTGTTTTTTATTTTGTTTTATTTTGTTCTGTTCTTAATGAACCTGTACATGTGGTGATGAATTGTTACTGAAAATTCTCAAGGTTAATCTTAGTTCCATCTAATTAACTCCTTTCTTCCTCAACTCAGCCATAATTTGGGCCAGTCCAAGGTTTGGAGCGCAGCATTTAGATAGATGAAGGGTGATAACTGTGAAGGTTACCTATGAGAAGTCACTGCATAGATTGTAGAGGGTCACTGACCTCCGGCTGCAGCCCTGTCAGCATCACTGTGATGTCCACTCTTGGGCTGTGCTTTTCCTTCACTGTTTTAGCAAAGGACTGAATAGAAGAGCTTTCAAGGCCACATCTTTTGTTCTTGATGGAGCCCTTTGCTAGTGGGTAGCCTCATTTGTGGAGGCCACATCGGATTTTCCAAGACTTTTTTAAAGATTCACTGTGGTCTTACTCTGCAACCCTTATTCTTCTCACTTCCCCCCCTTACAAGCAGCAGACCTACTACGTCGGGTCCGACTGCTCTCTCTACCTAGCCTTCTCTTCCTCTCCATTACCCTTCCAATAACTGTGCATCTCATCTCGTCTCCTCGTAGATCTCCAGCTACAAGGAACATCATTTGAGATAAATTACAAGCACAGACTAAACCTTAATTAGAGTTCTTTGTAAGCAATCAATGTGAAAAATGCAGATTCTTGAGACTTGAGCATCAGTAGCTTCACAGTACATCCAACTCTAGCAGAAAACTTCCACTGTCGGCTCCCAAACATGGCTGCATATTGGAGGGTTTTTAAAAAACTGATACGTGTTTCCCACTCAGGCCTAGATTTTCACTTGAAGATCCAGATTTCCAAAGTGTATAAACTACTCAAAAAACAAAGGAGGAAGAAAACAAATGACCTACTCAAAAGATGGAGTAAAGAGCTGAACAGAGACTTCACAAATGAAGAAGATGGATGAAAAACATCTTAAAAAGTGTTCAGCATCACTAATAATTAAGGAAATGCAAATTCAAACCATCTTAAGATTTCATCTTACTCCAGTAAGACTAGCTATGATCGAGAAAACAAAGTATACCAAATGCTGGAGAGGTTGTGGGGAAAGGGGAAGATTCATCCACTGCTGGTGGGAATGCACACTCATGCAAACCCTATGGAAAGCAGTGTGGAGAACTCTCAAGAAACTGAAAATGAGCCTACCACATGACCCAGTCATACCACTCCTGGGTATATACCCACAAGACTCATCTTATTGTAGAGATGTATGCACATCTGTTTATTGCACCTCTCTTCACAATAGCAAAGAGCTGGAAGCAACCCAAGTGCCCCTCGACTGAAGAGTGGATAGAGGAAATGTGGTACATCTACACAATGGAATTCTATGCAGCGGTAAAGAAAGATGACATCATGAACTTTGCAGGTAAATAGATGGAACTTGAAATCATTATGCTAAGTGAAGTAACATAGTCTCAGAAAAACTAACGACGAATGGTATCCATCATTTGTGGATGCTAGCTCCAAATTCCTAGTTGAAAGGCAAGCTGAGAAAAGTTAATGTTGTACTTCTTTTTATCTGAAGGCACTGTATTAGTCAGGGTTCTCTAAAGAAACAGAAGTAACAGGACGAATATATATAGTTATTTACAATTTATTGATTTGCTCACGTGACAGAGTTCAAGGAGTCCAACAGTAGCTGCATCACACTGGAAAGGCCAGGAGAATCCAGGGAACTGCTCAGTCCGCAAGGCTGGATGTCTCAGTAGTCCCAATCTAGTGCTGAAGGCCCGAATGGATTCCAGGAGATCTGCTGGTCTCAGTACACGCTGGGATCCAAAAGGTTGATCACAGCAGCAAGACAAACTCAACAGATGAGAGAGGCAAGCTGCAGGAGAAAAAGGGACCAGCTCCCTATGCCATGGCCTTTTATACTGCCTGCTGGCAGAAGGTAACACCCACATTTGGGGTGGGCCATTCAGGTTGAGGTGGTCCAATCCAAACATCCCTTTTCTCTTATTTGTTCCTTAGTCCAGTCAAGTTGACACACAGGATTAACCATCACAAGTCCACCCCCTGTCAACTTGACACCCAATAAATAGCCTCTCCTTATGTCATGCTTAAATGTCAATTGCAAACAATTGCAAGGTCATAATTCCACCTAACATGTTATAAGTGTCTCATGTGCAATAGCAAAGCATTATATCTTAGAGTAGGTGGTAATGTCCTTGAGAAGAACTTAGTCCTTCAGTATCTAATAACCTAAATATGACAACACTTAACACATATCTCAGTTGCACATTCAAAGGGGAACACAAGTATCCACTTAATATACATACATATATACATATATATATATACATATATAAACAAGCACATTCTTAACCAAATAGGACGAAGGTTAATATCTATTATAATCCACGTTTCTGCAACTGGTCCCGTGGCTTCAGCTGATATTTATGACTACCTTCTTCTACTACCCATTCTGTATTTCCTCCGCCATCAGCAAGCACCTCTGCAGGTCTTGGCTCTTTCCCTGGAGGAGTGACCCATACCTTCATCCCTGAAGGGTCTGGGCCATTTATTGTCCTGTCTGGTTTGGGTTGTTGGAGTTTCCCATTGACCTTAATCATAGGACATGGTAGCACCAGAAGGCGCCCTACAGCATCTCCTGCCTTCCAGACATAATCTTCCTTGCCCCCATTGTGGAGAAAAAGTCCAATTTCCCCATGGTAGTCTGGATCAATCACTCCTCCTACTACTGTTATTCCTTCCTTAGCCTGTTGGCTTAAAGGCAGTAGAAGCCCGAAGTGGCCAGGGGGAAGTCTTAGCTTCCAGTTCAATAGAACGTTTGCTGTATCTCCTGGCAAAAGCACTCCCCCCATTGGAGCCAAAACGTCTAGACCAGCAGAACGCAAGGTCGTGGGTACAGGAAGCAAAAATTTTCCTACTGGGTCACTAGGGGTGATAGTGAGTGGAATCATTCCCACTTCCACCCCTTGGTTCCTGGACCCATGAATTCTGGCTATAGGAGAAACAGTACCATATAGTGGACGCTGATTCAAAGCATATACTGCTTGCTGGAGAACCTTGCCCCAGCCCTCCAGGGTATTGCTACCTAATTGGCGCTGTAACTGTGTCTTCAAGAGGCCATTCCATCGTTCTATCAAGCCAGCTGCTTCTGGGTGGTGGGGAACATGGTAAGACCAGTGGATACCATGACCATGGGCCCACAGTCGCACTTCTTTGGCTGTGAAGTGAGTTCCTTGATCAGAAGCAATGCTGTGAGGAATACCATGACGGTGGATAAGGCATTCCGTAAGTCCCTGGATGGTAGTTTTGGCAGAAGCATTACGTGCAGGAAAGGCAAATCCATAACCAGAATAAGTATCTATTCCTGTAAGAACAAAACGCTGTCCCCTCCATGATGGAAGTGGTCCAATGTAGTCAACCTGCCACCAGGTTGCTGGCTGGTCACCCCGGGGAATAGCACCATATCGGGGGCTCAATGTTGGTCTCTGCTGTTGGCAAATCTGGCACTCGGCAGCAGCTGTAGCCAGATCAGCCTTAGTGAGTGGGAGTCCATGCTGTTGAGCCCATGCATAACCTCCATCTCTGCCACCATGACCACTTTGTTCATGGGCCCATTGAGCAACAACAGGGATAGCTGGAGAAAGAGGCTGACTATCCACAGAACGAGTCATCCGATCTACTTGATTATTAAACTCATCCTCTGCTGAGATCACCTTTTGATGAGCATTTACATGAGACACAAGTATCTTCACATCCTTTGACCATTCAGAGAGCTCTATCCACATACTTCTTCCCCAAATGTCTTTCTCACCAATTTTCCAGTCATGCTCCTTCCAAGTCCCTGACCATCCAGCCAAACCATTGGCTACAGCCCATGAATCAGTATATAATCGAACCTCTGGCCATTTCTCCTTCCAGGCAAAATGCACAACCATGTGCACTGCCCGAAGTTCTGCCCACTGTGAAGACTTTCCTTCACCAGTGTCCTTTAGGGTTGTTTCAGAAATTGGCTGTAATGCTGCAGCTGTCCACCTCTGGGTGGTGCCTGCATAGCGTGCAGAACCATCAGTAAACCAGGCCCTAGTCTTCTCTTCCTCAGTCAACTGATCATAGGGCAAACCCCATGAAGCCATAGGTGCATGCTTAAGCCCAGGAGACATTGTAACAGGAGTGGGAACCATAGGCATTTGGGCAACTTCTTCATGTAGCTTGCTTGTGCCCTCAGGGCCTGCCCGGGCCCTGTCCCGTATGTACCACTTCCATTTGACAATGGACTGTTGCTGTGCACGTCCTACTTTATGGTCTGGTGGGTCAGATAACACCCAGCTCATGATGGGCAGCTCAGGTCGCATGGTGACTTGGTGGCCCATTGTCAAACGTTCAGTTTCCACTAAGGCCCAATAGCAGGCTAAGAGCTGTCTCTCAAAAGGAGAATAGTTGTTTGCAGATGAAGGTAGAGCCTTGCTCCAAAATCCCAAGGGCCTCCGCTGTGATTCCCCTATGGGAGCCTGCCACAGACTCCAGACAGCATCTCTATCTGCCACTGATACCTCAAGCACCATTGGGTCTGCTGGATCATATGGCCCTAGGGGCAGAGCAGCCTGCACCGCAGCCTGGACCTGTTGAAGAGCCTTTTCCTGTTCCAAGCCCCACTCAAAGTTTGCTGCCTTACGAGTCACCTGATATATGGGTCGTAGTAACACACCCAGATGAGGAATGTGCTGCCTCCAGAATCCAAAAAGACCCACCAGACGTTGTGCTTCTTTCTTGGTGGAGGGAGGGGCCAGGTGCAACAACTTATTCTTTACCTTAGAAGGAATGTCTCTGCATGCTCCACACCACTGAACTCCTAGAAACTTCACCGAGGTAGATGGCCCTTGAATTTTAGTTGGATTTATTTCCCATCCTCTCATGCGCATATGCTTTACCAACAAGTCTAGGCTAGCTGCTACCTCCTGTTCACTGGGTCCAATCAACATAACATCATCAATATAGTGGACCAGTGTGATATTTTGTGGAAGAGTCAGGCGATCAAGATCCCTTCTAACTAAGTTATGGCACAACGCTGGAGAGTTAACATACCCCTGAGGTAAGACAGTAAAGGTATACTGTTGGCCTTGCCAGCTGAAAGCAAATTGCTTCTGGTGGTCCTTATGAACCGGTATTGAGAAAAAAGCATTGGCCAGATCAATAGCTGCATACCAGGTACCAGGAGACATATTAATCTGCTCGAGTAAGGACACCACATCTGGTACAGCGGCTGCAATTGGTGTCACTACTTGGTTGAGTTTTCGATAGTCAACTGTCATTCTCCATGATCCATCTGTCTTTTGCACAGGCCAAATTGGAGAGTTAAATGGAGATGTGGTAGGAATCACCACCCCTGCATCTTTCAAATCCTTGATAGTGGCATTAATCTCCGCAATCCCTCCAGGGATACGATACTGTTTTTGGTTCACTATTTTCCCTGGTAGAGGCAACACCAATGGTTTCCATTTGGCCTTTCCAACCATAATAGCCCTCACTCCACAGATCAGGGAACCAATGTGGGGATTCTGCCAATTTCTAATTATATCTATCCCAATTATACATTCTGGGACTGGGGAAATAACTACGGGATGCGTTCTGGGACCCACTGGGCCCACCGTGAGTCGGACTTCAGCCAAAACTCCATTTATCACCTGACCTCCATAGGCCCCTACTTTAACCGGAGGGCCACAATGCTTTTTAGGGTCTCCTGGGATCAGTGTCAACTCAGAACCAGTATCCAATAGGCCTCGAAAAGTCTGATTATTTCCTTTTCCCCAGTGTACAGTTACCCTAGTAAAAGGCCTCAGGTCCCTCTGGGGAAGGACAGGAGGAAGGCAAACAGCATAACTCTTTGGTATTGTGACAAGGTCCTTCCTCACTGGAACCCGGCCACCCCTTCATTCAAGGGGTTCTGGGTCTGTGAACTGTCTCAAGTCTGGAAACTGGTCAACTGGGCGGGATTCGCTACTCCTAAAATCAAATGTTGACTTCCTGTCATTCGTTCTAGAGCTTTTCTGCTTATACAGATCAAATAAAAACTTAGTAGGCTTCTTATGTATTTGGTTCCTGGGAACACCATGATTAATTAGCCAGTTCCAAAGATCATTTCGGGTCATGCCATTATAGGTATTGTTTTGCCTTTGCCACCCATTATGATAATTACGGTAACTACGCTCATCTGGCCTTCTGCGATTCAGTGCTGCCACCTGACGCCTACCCTGAGGTCCTGTTAGACCTATTACGTGTACATTTAATTTATGCAAGCGAGCCACAACTTCTCTAACTGTAAGATCTGGCATAAGAAATAGAGCAAAAACAAAGCTCTTCAAATGTTCTGGTGTCTCTCTCAGTACTTTCCATCTTATAAATTCAGTGAATGGCATGTCCTCTGGGTCCTCATATTGTGGAGAATGTGGTTTTACACTTCGAATCCACTCGAGCATGCCCATCTGCCTGACCCTCACAATCCCTTCATCAATACTAAGCCAAGGAATATCAGGCATCTCTAACTCGCTGTTAGTAGGCCATGTTTTAATAAATACATCAGCCAACCATTCAAATAAACTTTTAACACCTTTTTTAACTGCTCGAGCTTCCATGTTAAACCTAGAATCTCTACTCAGTGGGCTCATATCGATAAACTCAGTATGATCCAATTTTATATTCCTTCCACCATTATCCCACACCCTTAAAATCCATTCCCACACATATTCCTTAGGCTTCTGCCGGAATGAATCAGCAAACTCATTAATTTCTTTAGTAGTATATCGCACCTCCTCGTGGACCACACTTTCTATCTCACCTTGAGGGGCTTGCTTAGACTTCAATCTGGTTATAGGTCTAGAGGCAACAATTGTTGGGCCCTGAGGGACATCAGCTCCCACTGGGAGGGGGGGATTAATTTCCTCAGGCAAGGGTGGGGAGGAGGGATCTGCAGGGTGTGGATTCTCTGCTGAGGGTGGGGAGGTTAATTCCTCAGATAAAGAAAATCCCTCAGAATCCGAGGGTTCAAAATCCTCATCATCATAGTTCTCCCACACATCTCCATCCCAAGTTTCAGGGTTCCACCCTTTCCCCACCAGTGCTCTCACTTTAACTGCTGACACTTTTCGTGGCTGGGAATTAAATTTGCGTTGTAAATCAGCCAACCGTATAATAAGGGCTCCAGCTTGATTTTCTGCTGCTTTAGCTCTTTGGCTGCTGGAGAGAAGATTCTCTTCCAGAGCACACTTGGAAACCTTTAAACTGTTGTTTCGAATCCGGAGCTGGTCATTTTTATCACCGAGCTCCATATTTTCCTCTATCAGTTTATCCAGACATGCTAGGAGCAACAAGGCAACATCATTATTTTCCTTATTTTTCCGCAATTTCTCGAACGTTTTATATATAGAGTCGCTAAATTCCTTGCTTCTCACAAGAGGTGAGTTAGGTGAGTCAAATGGATCTATCTTCATAATTACATCAAATAGTCTGCACCAAGGATTATCATTCCTCTTCATGCCACCAGGAGAGCCTTCAGTAACTCTAGGCTTCATTGGGTTGGAGAGCTGGCTCCAGAGACTACCAAGCCCACTAAAGAAATTCATCCTTTCAATTCTGTTTCTCTAGAACCACTTCTGGTACCAAAATCTGTATTAGTCAGGGTTCTCTAAAGAAACAGAAGCAACAGGACGAATATATAGCTATATACAATTTATTGATTTGCTCACGTGACAGAGTTCAAGGAGTCCAACAGTAGCTGCACCACACTGGAAAGGCCGAGAGAATCCAGGGAACTGCTCAGTCCACAAGGCTGGATGTCTCAGTAGTCCCAATCTAGTGCTGAAGGCCCAAATGGATTCCAGGAGATCTGCCGGTCTCAGTACACGCTGGGATCCAAAAGGTTGATCACAGCAGCAAGACAAACTCAACAGATGAGAGAGGCAAGCCGCAGGAGAAAAAAGGGACCAGCTCCTTCCGCCCTGGCCTTTTATACTGCCTGCTGGCAGAAGGTAACACCCACATTTGGGGTGGGCCATCCGGGTTGAGGTGGTCCAATCCAAACATCCCTTTTCTCTTATTTGTTCCTTAGTCTAGTCAAGTTGACACACAGGATTAACCATCACAGGCACCTATGCTGTTACAATGTGAATTTCTTAACGGTCTGTAGAATTAACTGACTACTTGTTTTCAGACTTTGTAATTGTGATATATGTATGGAGGTTATATATTCATATATTAGAGTAATATAAAATTAAAGGGAAAAATGTGAACTCCTAAACATAAAAAAGAGATTTAAATTTGTCAAAAGTGTGTTACACACACACACACACACACACACACACACACATACACATATGCAAAGTTACCATGATTATGATGTTATCCAGTGTTGAGCAACACAGGTCTTCATGGATGATGATGGAGTGCAGCTGATCTTGGAAGTGGTAGTAGAAGGTGCCAAACATCCATATCCAGCTTCTATACACACTCATGGGCATGTGTATGTGTGACCTTGTGCACACATGCTCTACACAGAAACATAGAACACACACGACATATACTACACACACAAACATACAGAGACAAAAATTTATTGAAAGCAATTTTGAGTTACTGCTGTTGTTTATGTAAGGTGTGTCTTGCACATGTTACAAAATCTTTATAAAATATGAAGTTGGAGTGATGATTTTGGTAAAAGATGTCTAAAACTTCCTGTTCTCTTAACTTTTTGAGAATGCAGACTTTAGGAGGCAGGCACCATCTCATCTTGTGTATGTGCTTGGTCTAGGCGATTGGGGATATGCCATTAAAGGGGATAGTGGATGTTTACTTTAGCAGTGCATATACCAAAATTGCAACAATACAGAAAATATTTTCATGACCTCTGCAGAAGAATGACATGTATATTATTTATTTTTCCTGTTGCTGTGATAAAATATCCTTACTAAGGCATTTTCAAAAAAATTTTTGCATATTTCATACATAAAATCTCAATCAATCTTAATTATCTTTATACCCCCTGCCCCATTGGCCCCTCCCACAGTCCCCACACTGGAATTAATGCACTTTCATTTGTGTTAAGGACTATTGTGCCAAATTAATATCCCAGGCTGTTCCTCATGACTAAGCATTCCAAAGGAGAAGAGGACTATTTTGTCTCACGATTCCAGGGTGCAGTCCACCACACAGGGAAATCATAATGGGAGGAGTGCCACCCACTGGTCACGATGCAACCACAGTCAGGAGGGAGAGAGTGATGATGCTAGGGCTCAGCTCAGCTTCCCTCTTCTATTTGGTCCACAGTTAGACTGGTTCTTCCTACCTCAATTAACCTAATCCAAATAATCCTTCACAGTCATGCCCAGAGTCTAGCCTAACATAGCTTTACAGGCTGGCGCAAAGGCTGGTCTCAGAGGTGATTCTAGATCCAACCAAGCTGACAATAAATATTAACCATCCAACCATGCATATTCATTAACTATAAAAAAATGATAAAAGGGGGATGATGAGACCCCAGCTTGGTCCTCTCTCCCTTCCCTAATTTCCTGCCATGACATAAAAATGTTTTTCTTATCCAAATATCACCCTGAGCTCTCAATAGTTGCCTCAGTAATGTTTAGGGGGCACAAGTATCATCCATTTCCTTTCTGGACCAGCCTTCATTAACTACAGAGAAGATGTGAGCAATCCAGAGCTATAGACTCCAAAATATAAATAAATAAATAAATAAATAAATAAATAAATAAATAAATAAATAAATAAAGGGATTGAGGTAGAATGGACTTGATCAGAACTTTCTTAGTTCCAGACATGCAGGCCAATTACAGCAATGTTGGAAGAAATGTGTTAACTACAGTTTGGTAAGCTGCTGAACTGTTGGTGGCTTCCAAATGAAAGGAACCTTATGCTATTATGAACACAATGGTGGTATAGCACTAAGAGCAGCTTTGTCATGTACTACCTGTGTGTTTCTAAGGCAGTTGTTTAACCCATTCAAACGTCAGTTGGCTCTTCTAAAATAGAAATTATGAAAACAGCTCTTGCGAGAATTTAAGTAGCAAAGTGTCTGGTTGTGTTTGGTATGGTGTGCACCACACTCTGAGCACTCAATAGTTAATTATCTTTATTTTTTTTGAGACAGGGTCTCCCTATAGCCCCAGCTGGCCTGGAACTCACTCTGTAGACCAGGATGGCCTTGAACTCACAGAGATCCACCTGCCTCTGCCTCCTGAGTGCTAGGATTAAAAGTGTGCGCCACCATGCCCGGACTATCTTTATATTAATATTTCAAACGTTGTCTAGCTAAGGACGGTTTTTCCAAGACTCTAGGCACCCATAGGAGGGGGTTAATATTTCTGAGTTGCATCATAATCCCAAAGCATGCAAGGTGGCTTGTAGGCAATAATAACTCTTCAGACCTAGCTAATATGCCACCAGGGAACTTAGAAAGATAGTGTTTAATGAGAAAATGTACAAACAATCTGTATGTGTTCTTTCTAGAGCCTGTCCAATTCCCAAGAGACAAAAAGCTTAGTTCAATATAAAAATATTTGGGGAAGTTAAAACTAATGCAAACCAGCTAATTTTCTCCTTTCAATAAGGGTCCAGGTTCCATGTTTCCATTCATCATCCTCTACACCACCCTGACTAAAAACCCTGCCCATGCTTCACTTGGTGGGAAAGAAATCTCATCTCTTGTCATTATAAACTGGTATTTTGGAAGTTTTGACCAAACTATCTTGGCTTCTTTTTTTAGCATCTTCAGTGTTTTCAATTACATTTCCTAAATAGATGCTCGCTCAAATTGCCAGTGGGGAATGTCTAAAACTAGAACGCTGTGGTCTAAATGACTTTCTTAATCAAGATTGAGGAAATAGAATAAAAAACTCATTGACCTGAAAGAAAGTCCAGTGACAGCTGCCTGCCCAATATTTTATAAGCAAGTTCTATCCAGAGATATAGAAGAAAATTGCTTGGATCACCTTATTGAGGGCATATAAAATATTAACCACACAACCACAGCGAAAAACTTCTGGTCTGTTCATGTAGCCACATTCATTTGTTGTTTTTTTCTCCACAACACCTTAAGCACCAGAAGTGTATCATTTGACTGATGCCACCTTACACACACACTCACTCACACACACACACACACACACACACATATATATATATATATATATATATATATGCTACCAAAACTAGATTGAATAAATGTTTATTATTTCATGTCAAGGGGAAACCTTGATATGACTTGATATGCATTTGACATGAATATATATATATATTTATTTATTAGCTTCTGTCTAGATTGAATAAACATTGATTATTTCAAGTCAAGGTGGAACCTAATTTTCTACCACAGATTAAGTGCTACAATAGCACATGCTGAGAAAGAGTTTTCAGTGGAACATTTTTAGGGGAATTAATACCCCTAAAAGAAAGGGAAGGGATCTGGGTTGGGCAGAGGAAAGTCAAACTGTGATACTGGATCTCCACAGCATCAGTCAACGTCATGAGGAATCTTTGAAGCAAATCTTGCTTGTTGGAGTGTTTCACATCTCCAAGATCCTTTATCCTTCCACCTGGCTCCATCACTGGATGCAGGATTCCCTAGGCAGTGCAGGACCTCAGCCCAAAGGCTCTGTGCAATAAAAAGCAACTTTGGAGGATTTAGAGGCTGTCGGCCATCTTCAGATTTTATGTCTCCAGAGCCGAGAAGCAAGTCCTTCTTGAAACAAGTAACTAGCTCATACACTTTTCTGTAAGCAAAAATCGCTCCTTTCTTTTCTAGTGAAGGAGAGACAGTGGGCAAGACGCGGAAAAGGTTCTTTCTTGGCTGAGTGAAGAAATGACTCTCTGGATGTACAAGGAAAGACCTCAGATTTCACTGAGATGCAATGGAAGCAAATGTGATCTATTCTTTATAATAAAAAGAAGAATATTTCCTTGCTTTAAATTTGCTAAAAGACAGGTGGTAAATAAAAACAGTACAAATGGAGATCAACACATTTTGACCTGAATTTTGATGCCTGCTGTCTGAATAAGTAAAAATAGTTAAAAGAGTTTTATTTTTGGTATCCTCCAAGAGACAGATATTTCATTTTAAATCATCATCTCATAAACATTCCCATCACTTTTGACTGCTAGTGCCTGTTATTCTGCCCCCTTAGCAGATATATGCTTCCCGTATCTATGTTTAGTAGCTACAAGGATCTGTTTATTCCACTGGACTACATTCAAGAGGCCAACCTTTGCATATTAGCTTAGTGTTGAGATTGTGGAGCAGTGATGTAGGCAGGCAATGTGGACAGAGCATCTGGCAGGACCTCAGAAACCTGTGGAAAGGAATGCATCCTCCCCCTCCTTCTCCTCCTCCCCCTCCTCTTCCTCCCTCTCCTCTTCCCCCCTCCCCCTCTTCCTCCTCCTCCCTCTTCCTCCTCCTCCTCCCCCTTTTCCTTTTTCTAGCTAACCTTTAATTTTTTAAATACATTATTAGATCTCCTGCTGCACAAAATAGACTACTGGCTAAATTTGGCCCTAGGAGTATATTTCATTGATCTTGAATTTCCCTGTTTAACTTACTATGTTGTTTACAATAAAAATTGCTGAGTTCTATGATAAAATAATAACTTTACAAGAAAATATTTTTCTGTTCAAAGTACTATATATTTATTGAGTTGCTTAAAATTTTGCCAGATTAAGAACATGCACAATAGTAAAAGAGCAGTATCATTTACATTTAACCAAAATTAAAAGAGCCAATAATAAATAATTAAGTAGAAATAAGAAAAGGGAAATCAGGAGACAGGATCAAATACCTTGTAGTCCAGCAACAATTTAATTCATAATAATATTTTCCCTCTTAATGTATTCAGTATTTAGTTTAGAACTATAGTAATTTTAATGCTCTGTTTAATTTATATATTTTAATTAAATTTCTGTGATTTTCATAGTTTAATGGTATTTAAATTCCCTCTGTTATTCTCTTATCTGCACCTTCCCTCTCTGTCCAATATATATATATATATCCTATAGAGTCTGATTTGTGTCCCCAAATGTCCTTCAGTCCTTCTATGTGGATACATCCACTGGGCCCACCAAGAGTCCCATTCCTGTAAGACACTGTCTTTCCATCTCTGAGCAGCCATCAATTACCAAAAGTCCCTTATGTTGGGCTGTAATTTCTTACCCACTTCCCAATTTCTATGCCAAGATTTTGTTTGGTTTGAGCTTGCATGGGATCCGTGCTGTCACCACTGCTGTGAGTTCACATGAGGACCTGAGCAGCTGGATGGAGGACTCTGCTTCCTTGTGGTCATGCACCAGCTTTGGCTCTTGCAATCTTTCCATCCCCCTTTCCACAATGATCCTGGAGCCTTGGAAGGCAGAGGTTTGAAGTAGGTGTCCTATTCATGGGTAAGCGTGCTGTGGTCCCTTGTCCTCTGCACTCGGCCAGTTTTGAGTTTGTGTGTGAATTGCCATCTGCTGTAGAAGGAAACTCCTCTGGTGAGAGCTGAGAGATGCTTTCATCTTCTGTGAGAAGTTGCACTGAAGATTTGTCACTTAGGGTTAAGCATCTCACAGATACTTATTCTCAGTGTTTGACAAGTTCTAGAACTCTCTAATAGTCTCCATCTGTTGCAAAAGGAAGCTTTTTTGTTGAGAGGTTAGAGGTATATTTGTCTGTAAATAAGAGGATGCATATTTAGAATAAAGTAGGAAATGACATTTGTCTAGGGATGTGGCAAATTAGGGTTTTCTCTAGGATCTATGACCTTTCTGGACATGTGTGTTTGGCTCTGTTTACAGTATTGCCTGTGAGTTCCTTCCCATTTGCCTTATCTCAATTAGACTGTTGATTATCCGCGAGGTAAACGTGCCCCTACTGCACCAATGTCGACAGTTTGCTGGGATAGTAGCTGTTTAGCCTCTGATTCCATGAGAGCTTATCGTCAGAGAAGAGACTTCCAGATCATTTCCAGCTCCAGTGCTCCAAGTCCTGTGTCTGAAACATGCCCTATCTTCAGCAATAAGGTCTGACCCTTCAAATTCCTAGAGGCAATCAAGGGCTGTGCCAATAGCTTATGCTGTTTTGGGAAGCACTTGGACTACCCTGACCAACAACTTGAATGGAGGTTTCTCCTGCTTGCCACTGTTTTTTGTTATATAGCTTTCAACTCTACACATGCACTAATATACTTATTGTATGTGTATTTTTGGTAGTACTTTTGAATCAGTACATTTCCCTCTGGTTTTTCAGACCATTCCATCTAACCATTATTTATCTTTCTTCTTACTCCTCTGTATGCCCCTCCCTGCTCTCTCTCCGGTTAAAACACCTTCCATTTCCTTCCATTTCCCCATCTCCACTCAATATCACCTGTCTTCTACTATCACTATCTCTTGATGTTTTTCTTCTCCTTTATATCCATGGTTCTTTTCCATTTTCCTGGATCCTGGGGTTACATGAGTGTGTATCCTCACATCCACAAATGAGAGACTATTTCTATTTTATGGCTTTAATTTTTTTTCTTTATTCTTGAGAATTTCATATAATAAACACGATCCTATCCACCCTCCCTCAGCAAACCCTCTGGACTGCCCCCTTTAAAGCCCTTTCACTAATGCTGGATATAACAATGGTTCATCACCCCATATCCCCTCAACACAACCCCCTCCCAACTTCATGCCCTAACATGGTTTAGATAACTGCTAAATGTAGTTAGTACTGCCCATGCATCCAAGAGTATGGGGCCATCCTTGGGAGTTCTACCAGTTGCCACATCCTCCAGCTGCACAGTCTCCAAGCAACTATCAACTGTCAATAGCTTCTAGAGCTATTTATGATCAGATAGTTGAGAAAGAATACACACACATGAGACAAGCTTGGAATGGGTCCCCTTTCCCTAGGCCAGAGCTCAGAACTCTTTGAAGAACCCATTAGATCGCAGAAGAATGGCCTCTTTGGCTGAGCGAAGGCTTATCCACAGTTCCTGGGCAAGTGGTAAGAACTCTTGGGGTATAGGAGGGAAAAGACTGGGTGTCTAAGCTGGCAGAGAGAATTGGTGGGGTATGTGCAGGAAGCCTAAATGTACACTGTCCCATTGAGTGGTCCAAAGGAAGGTGAAACCAAGTAGAACTGCTAGGTCATTGAGGAATCACTTTCTTCTCTTTCACAAAGGCAAAGCCCTAATGAACGTTGTCCACTCATGCAAATGACTATGAGCAAAGCCTCTGGATGCTCCTTTATGTCTTGTCAGTAATGCCTATTAAGAAAGCTGAAGATTGTGCTCATAATAAAGTAATGTCACTCTTACTGAAGAGCAGGTATCAAAGGGAGATGAGAGGCAATAAATTGATAACTGGGGCATAAGTAAATCTTCAAAATTCTCTCAATCCTAGGAGAAACTACAGGTGAGCAAGCTGCGATTCAGAGAGGCTACATTATTACCTGAGGACATGTGCCTAGTAATGGGGGGCAGGATTGAAACCCAAAGACTGACCCCAGAGGTAGAGTCTCACTGGAAGACTGTCATTGCTGTTTGGTGTGTGTGTGTGTGTGTGTGTGTGTATCTGTGTGTATACATATGTGTGAGCTTATGTCTGTGTATTTGTGCATGTGTGTATGTATGTGTAAGTGTATGGTTGTTTATATATGCATGTGTATATCTGTTTATGCATATGGGGATATACCTATGTGGACAGTGTATAGATAGTATTGATCACCACTTTGGAGAGGAGGGTTGTTCTTAAAACCATGAAGGCCTAAATATCAGACACTACAAGCTTTGCCAACTACAAACAGATAGCAGCCCTGGCCAGCCATTTTAGCACTGGTCTTTCTACATTGACAGCTCTTCTTCCTTCTTGGGGTGCTTAATGTTGCCAGAGCTAGTGGAATAACCTCACCATTGTTGTTAGCTTTCAAGACTGTCATACTCTTTTAGTAAAAAAGTCAGGATGCTTAACATAAAATGCGTAAGCTCTTTGAAAAATCTTGCCTGTCCTAGAGCTTCAAGGAGAAATGATGAGAAAAGATTTTAAAGATTCTGATCACAGACACACAAATATTCTTATCCAAGTTTATGGTTGCCACAAATATGAAAAATGTTGAAGAATATAAGATGAATTTCGAGGCATTTTTAGCTTCTCTGAGCTGTGATCAAAATTCCATTTTTCACTCTATTTATCACTTGATCCTTGGACAGTCATATCCTCTGAAAACCTCATGAAAAGGTCATTTCCTCCTTGCAAGGTTTCTTTCTGGAACCTTGATTTATAGATTGTAAGAGAAGTGCAGAGTGGTCCGGAAGAGGACTTATGAAGTTGCTGTGCAAGTCCTTGAATTCTCAGAGCCCTGTCTGATTCGGACATTCCTCTTCCACAGCTGAGGTAGTGAATTCTTGGAGCCATGTCTCGTTATGATGTTCCTGCTCTGAAGCTGAGGTCCCTGATTCTCACTCTTACTTCTGACATCCACACTCCATAGCAAGATCCTCTGTTTTCTGCCTCTGGATTTGTTGCCATGGGATCTTCTTTTTTACTTTGACCTTCAGAGGGTCAATTTATTTTTAAAACAGAAACTTCAAAATAAAACTCAATAGAGTGAAAGATTTTTGTAAATATGCCTTATAGGCTGGGCTTATAGTATAAAATTTAGGTAATGCACAAAGTATTAAAATAAATCTAGGGCTGGACAGATAGCCTAGTGGTTAAGAGCACTGACTGCTCTTGCAGAGGACCTGGGTTCCATCCCCAGCACTCACATGGCGGCTAAGAACTGTCTGTAACTCCAATTCCAGGAGAACTCCAGTTCCAGGAGAATCCGAGACCCTCTTCTGACCTCCGTGGCATTGCATGACATGGGTGCACAAACCTACAAAGTGAGTTCCAGGACAGCTGGGGCTATAGGGAGACCCTGTCTTGAAAAGACTAAAAAATAAATAAATAAATAAATAAATAAAATTTAAAAAATTTAAAAAAAAAAATCTAGACACATTTCTGACGAATCCCTGGTTGCCCTGATTGATGATTTCTTTCAGGACTATTTTTAGCCTCAAAGTTTGCACATTTGTGGTAAATCTGTCAATGCATTTTGTTTTTGAGACAGGCTCTCCCTAAACCTCCAGCTGGCCTGGAACTCACTCTGCAGACCATGCTGGCCTTGAGCACACAGAGATCACCTGCCTTTGCATCCCAAGTGCTAGGATTAAAGGCATGAAGCACCATGCCTGGCTTTCATTTTTTTAATATTTTTTTAAATTTTTATTTGTTTTTATGTGTATGAATGTACTCTCTGCATATAGGTTTGTGCACCCACATTATGCAATGCTTCAGAGGTCAGAAGAGGGCGTCGGATTCCCCTGGAACTGGAGTTAAAGACGGTTCTCAGCTGCCATGTGGGTGCTGGAAATCAAAGCTGGGTCCTCTGCAAGAGCAGTTGATGTTCCCAACTGCTGAGCCATCTCTCCAGCCCCTGTCAATACAATATTTATGAACAGCTTTTCTACAAATGACTTTTTGAAACTACCTTTAGATATTTATTCAGAAGTTGAAGAACAGAACACCAGAGTTCTCAGCTCCAAGGTATGCAAGCTAATGAAATTCTACACAAGGAACATGCCCATGTGACCAGCAGATGTACTTTGAAACATAACATCATCAGCAGGGTGGGAGAAAAAGCCCCAACCATGTTCTGCAGTCCTTGCCCTGTTCCACAGTGATTTTTTGACTTCTAAACCTGTAGATTGATTTGGTCTGGTTTAGAAAGTCATAGAAATAGAATCAGGCAGTTGGGGCTTCCTTGTGTTAAGTTTCTAATACATGTGAGCTTCACCCACAAGTGGTTCATTGTATTTGTCCTATGCAAACAATGTTTAAAAAACACTGAATGTGCTAGTCTTCAGGGAGGAGGCTTCCAGGTCAGTTCTAGCTCCATAGCTCCAAGTTTTTTCTGAGAGCATGTCAGCAAAAGGGTTTTACCTTCAAGTTCTGGGAGATAATCAAAAGCTGTGGCAATAGCCTGTGCTATTTGGGGAGTCTCTTGGGCTACCATGACTGGCAACTAGAGGAGTGGTTTCTTCTGTTTGGCATTGTGTTTCTTGTGTTATGGCCCTGAGGTGTATCCATGCACTCATGTCCAAACATTGTATGTGATTAGCTTGCATAGTCCTAGAGGATACTTTGAAAGCTGCTAATGGAGAAAATCAATCAGTGGCCACACGCTAGCTTCAAAGCCTAGTAACCACAGCAATGACCAGCACAACAAACTGTAGCAATGGTGTAGTGGCATTTTTATCTAGGGGTAATCAACAACTATCTAACTGGACTTAAAACCCTCTCAATGGGAGAGAACTCATGAGTGGAATTATAAACATAGCCAAATAGACAAGGCTAGAGAGGTCATAGATCCTGCAGAAAACTGTCATATCTCCAGGCAAATGAAATTTCTTACTGTATGCTAAATATGGATCCTTATATTTATAGACAAGAGTACCATACACCACTCATAAAAAAGGTTCTTTTTGAAACAGATAGAGGCTACTACAGAGTAGTTCCACAACTAGTCACACATAGAGAATATATGTCTAAGAGTGCTCAGCCCTAAGTGACACATCCACAGTGGAACCTCTACACCTAAGGCTCAGGAAACAGAACAGAACAGTGGTAGAGAGAATACTAATACATCCCCCAGCTCTTTTTTTTTTTTTTTTCGAGACAACTGTAGCCCCAGCTGTCCTGGAACTTGCTCTGTAGACCAGGCTGGCTTTGAACTCACAAAGATCCGCCTGCCTCTGCCTCTGGAGTGCTAGGATTAAAGGTGTGCACCACTAAGCCCAGCCATCCCCCAACTTTTACCAGCGGAACTTCCTCACAAAACAGAGTGAAATTCACACAGAATGTCACAACTGGATAAGTTTTAGAGAATAAGAGACTGCAGACTGCATGTCCTTGAATAAGACTCCTATATAAACCTCATGCACCCATGGCTCAGGACATTGTGGAAGAGGGGGCATAAAGATTGTAAGAGCCAGGGTTGATCCATCAACATAAGGGAACAGAGGTTTTTCAGGTCTCTGGGAACTTATTCATATGAACTTACAACAATGTTGACAACAACATGCATATGACCCATGTCACTCAATCAGACAAAAATCCAACATAGAACTGGGGAAAGCGGCAGCAGGCCCCAACCCTAGCCAAAGAACTATTGGTAACTAATTACTTGGGGGTGAGAGAGAGTTGATCTTAAAGCAAGTAACTCTAGATAGGCTGCCTAGACTCCAGTGGCTGAACGTGCACTGAGAGATATCTGGGTATAGAAGCTTGACCCAGTAAGCCTTAGCATATATGACAGACAGAATGCATGAAATCTAGTGGTGGGGCTATGGGAGGTGTGGATGGGGAAGGGGCCTAAATTTGATTAAGATCTCTTATATGAAATGCACAAAGCTCAACAAAATGTACATTAAGATAAATAAAATTAAAGAAATTCAAAGAGAAGGAAAGTAAACACTGAATGAGAAGAGTAACATTTCCATGCATGCTAGACATCTTAAAACTGATCCCTGCATCTCCCAGAAAGGCAGTGCTTTTCAGAATTAGTTCTTTTAAATATGAATATATGGGGCTAGAGAGGCTGAGGGCTTAAAAGCACTGGATGCTCTTGCAGAGGACCCAGGTTAAGTTCCTAGCACCCACATGGGAGCTAACATCTAACGCCAGTTCCAGGGGATCCAATAACTTCTTCCAGATGCTATGAGCACTGTACAAATGGGTGCACTTATGTACTGCACTGATGCATATTAAAAATAAATAAATAAATAAATATGAACTCATTAAGTATTTATTATATACATATATATGGTAACATGTTGCAGACTTGACCTGTCTCCCCATTGAACAGTTTTAGATACTGACCAAATATTAGAACACAAAATAAGTAGCAGTTACTTTGTGATGGTTAATCCTGGGTGTCAACTTGACTAGACTAAAGAACAAATAAGAGAAAAAGGATCCTTGGACTGGACTACCTCAACCCAGATGGACCATCCCAAATGTGAGCATTACCTTCTGCCAGCAGGCAGTATTAAAGGCCATGGCAGAGGGAGCTGGTCCCTTTTATCCTGTGGCTTGCCTGTCTCTCACTGGTGAGTTTGTCTTGCTGCTGTGATCAACCCTTTGGATCTCAGCGTGTACTGAGACTGGCAGATCTCCCGGAATCCACTGGGCCTTCAGCACCAGATTGGGATTACTGAGACATCCAGCCTTGCGGACTGAGAAATTCCCTGGATTCTCAGCCTCTCCAGTGTGGCACGGCTACTGTTGGACTACTTGAGCTCTGTCACATGAGCAAATCAATAAATTGTATATAGCTATATATCCGTCCTGTTGCTTCTGTTTCTTCAGAGAACCCTGACTAATAGAGATTTTGGTACCAGAAGTGGTTCTAGAGAAACAGAAATGAAAGGATGAATTTCTTTAGTGGGCTTGGTAGTTTCTGGAGCCAGCTCTCCAACTCAATGAAGCCTAGAGTTACTGAAGGCTCTCCTGGTGGCATGAAGAGGAATGATAATCCTTGGTGCAGACTATTTGATGTAATTATGAAGATAGATCCATTTGACTCACCTAACTCAATTCTCATGAGGA
>VZQC01015743.1:2957604-3063668 GCA_009823505.1 Rhizomys pruinosus
CAGATTTTTGTGTTGTTCCCCTTTGAATGTGCAACTAAGATAAGTGTTAGGTGTTGTCATATTTAGGTTATTAGATACTGAAGGACTAAGTGTTCCTCAAGGACATTACCACCTATTCTAAGATATAATGCTTTGCGATTGTACATGAGACACTTATGTTAGGTGGAATTATGACCTTGCCATTGTTTGCAATTGACGTTTAAGCCTGACATAAGGAGGGGCTATTTATTGGGTGACAAGTTGACAAGGAGTGGACTTGTGATGGTTAATCCTGGGTGTCAACTTCACTGGACTAAGGAACAAATAAGAGAAAAAGGATCTTTGGATTGGACTACCTTAACCTGGATGGCCCACCCCAAATGTGGGAGTTACCTTCTGCCAGCAGGGAGTATAAAAGGCCATGGCATAGGGAGCTGGTCCCTTTTATCCTGTGGCTTGCCTCTCTCTCACTGGTGAGTTTGTTTTGCTGCTGTGATCAACCCTTCGGATCCCAGCATGTACTGAGTCCGGCAGATCTCCTGGAATCCATCGGGCCTTCAGCACCAGATTGGGACTACTGACATCCAGCCTTGCGGACTGAGCAATTCCCTGGATTCTCGGCCTCTCCAGTGTGGCGCGGCTACTGTTGGACAACTTGAGCTCTGTCACGTGAGCAAATCAATAAATTGTATATAGCTATATATTCGTCCTGTTGCTTCTGTTTCTTTAGAGAACCCTGACTAATACATACTTTCTTTTTTTTTGAGACAGGGTCTCCTTTTAATTCCAACTGGCCAGGAGCTCATTCTGTAGACCAGGCTGGCCTTGAACTCACAGAGATCCACCTGCCTCTGCCTCCAGAGTGCTGTGATTAAAGGTGTGTGCCACACGCCTGGCCACTTTCTTAAAGCAAGGGGTATACCAAACATATTTTCTGGCTGACCATGATGTAGCATGGTTTATTTACACATGAACATGTTTAGTAGTGTGATGTTTGTTTTTGATGAGGATGCTTAGGAAGCAGAAGTGAGGTGGGCTACTACCATGTTGGCCTCCAATGACGTGTGTATTTCCCTGGCTCAGGAGTCACTATGACTATTCTATGCTTAAAAGAGCTTATCATCTTAGAAGATGTCATAAAAGTAGAGCAAGTGAACTTTAGGATTAGACACAGCAAATAGAAAATAAATGAATTCACAAGAACTTTCTTATTCTTATTTCTGGGGAACACTTACAAATCAGAGGGATTTGTTAATTCATAAAACATTGAGTTCTTAAGCCAGGTTGGTGGCCCTTGGAGGCAGAGGGAGGTGGACGTCTGTGAGATCAAGGCCACCCTGGGTCACATCTTAAATTCCAGGAGGGCTGTGACTAGAGATACCCTGTCAAAAAAATCAGAAGTTAAGTTCTTTTTGTTGACAAATAGCTGTACATATTCAGGGGGCACAATATGATATCTCAGGAGATATATCAGGATGATGGCCAGGCATATCATCTTGGAGATTTCTCAATTTTTTAATGATGAAAAGACTCGAAATCTTCTCTCCTCAATATTCTCAAATACACAACACATTTTATTGGCTTTAACAGCCCTACTGCACAACAGAATGGGAAGTTGTGTCTTGCCTAACCAATTCTGTGTCTACCCAGCAACACCTCTCCTTTCCCTCCACACTTGATCTTCACTCTTGGCCTCTGGAAACTACAATTTCACACTATACTTCTGAGTTTGTTGATTTCATATATATCAGAGCAGATGGTATTTGTCACTCTTTGTGCTTATGTCATTTAATGTAATATCCTGTAGGTCCATCCATCTTTTCACAAATAGAAATATTTTCTGAAGTTTTCAGAGTACAACTTATTGTAACCACTGTCCTTCCCACTCAATAAATGTGATACATACCCTTAACAGCATGAGGGGAAAAGCTTATCTGATCACCTCAATAGAGGCAGGTAAAGAATTTCTCCAAATTCAACATCCTTTCATTATAAACATTTTTGATATATTATACCTAGAAAGAATAATCACAAGAAAATCCAGGCATGGCCAACATACAGATAATATACTGAGGGGAGAAAAGTTGAAAGCTCTTCCTTTGAGGTAGATGCCTAGAATAGGACAAGTGCCCTTACCCTTTATGGGTTCTGTTTGGCACACACTGCTGGATTCAGCCAGGCAGTTAGGCAAGAGAGAAGTAGATATTAGCTCCCAGGTTATTTGAAGCAGTGCATCTCAGAGTATAATGCTTGCCAGAAATGCAACTTCTGAAGCCTCATTCCTAGTCCTGTTAGTGTTTCTAAGCTGAGCGTACAGTAATTTCCATTTTAACTCAAATCCGATATGAATTAGACCTTGAAAAATGGTGTTTTCCAGCAGAAGTTAACAGTGAAAATACAGGCTTTGAAAGTGAAGAGTTCTGGGTTCAAATTCTATTGCCATTTATAGGTGTATAATCCAGTGCAACTTGCTCAACTGCTCTAAAATTCTCCTTTGTTTTGTATAAAATGAGTTTACAGTATTGATCAGCTAAGGTTTCAGTGAATTTCAAACAAGGAAGATGCCCATAAATTGCTCATCAAAATGCTCAGTGAAGGATTCTTTTTCCTTATTGGGCTTTAACATCTCCATGGAATCCATGATTGGATTCCACATGGAAGAATGGTTCATCTGGGTTGATCAGAACCATGCTTTGAAGCTTACAAGCAAAGGAAGGAGGTTTTCAGTCTTCACTCCCTGCCTGACCTGCTTAAGTCGAGGATGTCTGCAGTCAGGAAGCAGAGAGAGAACAGGAAGTGGGGCTGGGTTTCCAACCCCCCTGCAAGGTTCTATCTCCTTTATGTTCCACAACATTCCCAAATAGTGCCACCAGCTGGGGAGCGAGTGTTCATACATGTGAATCTGTGGGTGACATTTCACATTCAAATCACAACATACACACACACACACACACACACACACACATCTCATACATTGAGGGTTAATGGAGAGCATCCTGCCTCTAACCCACCACACACAGCCTCTTTAAGAAAAAGGAGTAAGTTCAGTCCTTAGAATTTAGAAAGGAACCTCTAGATAATTCAAGGAGAATTTTCATTGACCTCCTGACATCCAGTGTAAAGTGGGTGCAAATGAAATATGACTGTTTAATGCTATGGGCTTCTCTAAAGGAGCTAAACCTAAATTTTAGATAGATGGATAGATGGATAGATGGATAGATAGATAGATAGATAGATAGATAGATAGATAGATAGATGATAGATAGATAATAGATAGATAGGATAGATAGATTTATATGGACTTAGGTTTATGTGAAATACAAAATATTTAATAAAATATTCTTTTGTTCAAAATTTATGCTTACTAGCTATATCTTCTTAGTTTCAAACATATTTTATTTATTTTTATTTTATGTGCATGAGTGTAATGTCTGCACATATGTAGTGTACCTGTGGCATGCAATGCCCATGGAGGTCAGACAAAAGAGTGCTTTGGATCCCCCTGGAACTGGAGTTACAGGTGGTTGTTAGCTGCCACATGGGTGCTGGGAACCAAACCCCAAACCTCTTCAAGAGCAGCCAGTGCTTTTAACTGCTGAGCTGTTTCTCCAGCCCATGTTTTTATTTAGCAGGGAGACTTGCCTTGTACCAGCCAAGATCCAAGAGACTAAATCCCACATTGCTACAACCTCAGCTCTTGAGCAAGGAACAACCCTGGAGGCCAGAGGCTGGGCAGCCTGCTAAACTTCTATGTCCTCCAGTTTGTCCATGTGACTCATAGCTTGGTAAAATAGTCATGAAAAGAGAAACCACCCAAGGATGCCCAGGCATTCCAAATGATCACACCCCTCAGGGTAGCAGAAGGAGCAGCTATAATATCTTGATGACTGTTTTTATTGCTTTGGAGAGAGAATGAACAGTTGACAAGATGTTTATCTACTTCTATATGTACTTATACTTAAAAAGATGAAAGTATGACTTATCTTGAAGCAGAATTTAATGTTATTAATTAAAAAATTACTCAGATTCACATTTGCTTATTTCATTACAATGTTTGTAGTTCAACACCCACAGCACATAGGTTATGGTAACATAGGAGAGATAGGAACCCAAGCCCTCTCCCTTACTGATGTAGCCCAGAATGAATTAATTTAAAACAATATGGAATTCAGGAGTTTCTGAGCTAACAACTCAGCCCAAGCAGGGAAATGGGATAGTAAAACAAGAGCTTATTTACATCCCTGTTAGTGGAAAACCAGATGGATGCAGCTGCTAAGCCCTAAATTCCTTTGTTCCATAGTAAAACTATCCTGGGACAGTCTCCATTTGATTTAGCATCTATTTCTCCTTATAGTTACTGCTTTTCCCCTAGTTAGTGTATATCTTAGATTAGGACTTGAGTACATCATGCTATTGCTAGACTGTCTTCTTGCTTTTATCAGGATTTATGTATGCTCTTAGTGGTTAAGTGCCTTCCCCCAAGGTTGTTAATTCACCTAAGTCTTGTCTCTTGGAATTCTCTTCCCTCATCTCCTTTGTGTGAAGCACATTCCTTAGAATCCTAGCCCTTTTCGTGCGCTTTCTGAGAGCCATGTGTTTCTCCCTATATAAGCTTGTAACAAAGGCAAGATAGTGAGATTTGCCATAAAGACTTGCTATAGAAACTGGCCATGAGAACTTGTATGAAACTTGCTGTAAGGAGACTTAAAATAAAGAGATTTTCTTGAGATGTATATAGGACTTGAGTGGTGTTTGCTTACAGAGGTATTGCAGAAAGGGCAAATCTGCCAGAGCCTGCCCTAGTGGACTTCGTGCTGCTCTTGCCACAACTCACTGGGAGCGAGGAGTAGGCCTGGACCCCGGAACCTTACCTATCGACCACTGTATTTCCTCCCTGGGTCATTACTTCACCTTAAAGTTACCCTGGCTCTGTTCAAGATGTAATTAATACATTTAAAAAATTGCAAATAAGATTTTTCAAGTGATTAGAATACCAAGCAAAGACCAAGACATTACTCACTGGGTCCATTCATCATGTCTGAGTAATTATCTAGATATAGTTTTAAACTCTGGAATAACTAGTTTCCTGATTTTCCCCAAACTTCCAAGCTCATAACCCATGAGGAAAATCTTGAAGTGGTTCTAAGAGCCTCAATCATCATTGTCAGCTTTCCCTTGAACTAAAGAAAGCAGTTGATTGGAAGACTTTCCTGTTTCTGAACTTTCTAGAAAGTTGCAAGTGATATACTTCAAAGTTAAGTATAATCTCATCTTGGGAAAGGATTTGACTTGCTTGAAACATGTAGTGAACACTGTTTCATACATGTTATGTGTCTCTCTGCTTTTCCAGCATTCTTCTGGACTTGGACTCTGACCCTGATGCCAGGGGTGGAGCCTAGAGTTCTTGACCACACCTTATGCATAATCAGATCTGCTTGATGACCATCTGAATGTCCTCCTAAGAATATGGATCTTGGGCAGCTATGCACAAGGTGGCTGAGGCTGAAAGATATAGCAGAATCATCTCTTCTGAGGACACTACTCTTCCCCAGTGCTTAATGTTCAGCTGTCCTCAGTCCCATGAGTCATCTTATTTATGGGCCTGTCTATTTGCCCTTCTCTTGCTTGATCGCTGTACTGTCAGCTATTTAGAGCAATGACAAAATACCTCATATAACCAAATTAAAAGTACGGAGTTATGTGTGTGGCCGAGATCATGGTTTGAGAGGTTCGGATCCATGGTTGGCTGACTCAGATGTTATGGTCCTGGTGATGAGGCAGAACCTGATGGAGGCAAGAGCATGTGGAGGAGCAGAGGTGCTCATCCCCATGGCGGCCAGGAAGTAGAGAGAAGTAACAGGAAGGAGCCAGGGCAACACATACATACTTCAAAGACCCAACCCCTAAATTCATTCATGGTACTGTAAACAGCCAAGTAGACGTAGCCAGAAAGGTCATAGACCCTAGAGAAGGGCCTACTTCTGTCCTTTCCCTAGACCAATGCATTTCTTACTGTATCCTTATATTTACAGACAAGTATACCCCTCATCTCTCATCAAAAAGCTTCCTTTTACCAGATGGAGACTATTACAAAGTTTCAAAACTGATAAAAATATAGATAATTAGTGACTGTTAGGTGCCCAGCCTAAGTGACACATCTACAATACAACCTCTACACCTAAGACTCAGGGAACTCTATGGAAAAGGGGAGCAGAAAGATTGTACAAGCCAGAGAGACAAGACACCAACTGCTAATTGATATATTCCAGATAAGAATTCCTAAAGGAAGCTACATCAATGAGATCTGCACCATATGATAGTCTAACAAGGCATCTATAATGACAAAACCAATTGACATGCCAATTTAGATGGAGAAAATTTCATGAGGTCTCACCTCAGGATGAAAAGCTCTATATAATCAATGGGAAAAGCTCTATATAATCGATGGATGTTGAGGGAGGGAGAATCAGTTTTCCCTGGGATTAGCTGTCTGAGAGATTCTCTAATCCCAAGTGGGCAGCCCTCAACACAGGTACACATGAATGCCACTACATGGATGAGCAAGTCATTATATGTGTATATTTATAAATATATATTTTTATATAGCAATAATAATCAAAGAAGAGGACAAGAAATTGGAAGTTGGTGGGACACAGGAGGAGTTGTAAAGGACTGGGAGAAGTGGGAAAAATGCAAGTACAATGGTATGTAAGACATTCATAGATATAGATATGGATATGGATATGGATATAGATATAGATATAGATAGACATAGACATAGATATAGATATAGATATAGATATAGATGATATAGATTATGCAGCCCATTAGGACTTACTTGCTTTAACCAGGCCTCACCTCCTAAATTGACACCACCTCCAAATATTCTATTCAATTTAATATCAATGGATTGATAAGGCTCAGAATATCATGATTTATTCATCTCTAGAAATACCTTCATAGACTCATCTAGGGGTAGGCTTTACTATTGACTTAGGTATCTCTCAACCCAATCAAGTTGACAATTAGCCTTAAAAATCACAGATGATCCAGTGGATAGCTGTTCCTACAATGACTGAACTCTAGACTCACTTTACTGGTAAGCACAAAGAGGATCCTGAGAAATTTTGTCTCTTTCCTGGGCCTCACTGGTCTCATCTATATAATGGACACAATACATTATATTGAATAGCATCTTTATATAAACAATAAGGAAATACACATGAGCTACTGAACAAAATTCCTAAAGGAATTATTTGTTAAAGTTTTATACTTGGTCTAGGAGATGACAAAGATAAATGAATGCAAATACTATGTTTTGTGCATCTCACATTAAAAATGTTTTTATTTATTATTTTCAATTGTATGTGTATGAGTGTATTGCCTACATGTGTTTAAGTGCACCTGTGTTGTGCAATGCCCAAGAGGTCAGAAGAATGCATTGGATTCTCCTGGAACTGGAGTTATAGATGGTTGTTAGCCACCAAGTGGGTGCTGGGAGTCAAACCTGGGTCCTCTACAAGGGCAGCCACTGCTGTTAACTGCTGAACCATCTCTCCAGATCAAGCATCTCACTTTTTTTTGCAATTAGCACAGTAGAGTCAGTATTTGCAAACTTTTTATACTGAAATAAGTAATATAGCTCTACATTTGGAGTGAAATGACAAGGACCTGAAACAGGGCAGAACCGTTCACTGTGGCTGCTGGCCGTAATCGTCCCTGACAGCCTTCTGGTACTCCTGATGGAAGGACAGGCACAGTACAGGCTAGCTGACTTCTTGTTTCTGTAGCCAGCAATCCACTTACCCCAGAGCAGCTCCCAGAATATAACCCAATGCACTGAACCCATTCCGACTGATCAATGCTTGTCTCAGACAGGACAGCTGTGGGTAATTTGGCACTTTTTTTAACTCTTGGCACTAACGCTGATGATATTCTGAAGATTTCAAAGTTCTTATACACAGCTATGTACTTAGCTTGACTGCAGGAAGGCGAGTCAGTAAGGCATGCCATCCCATTGCTTGCTCCCACATTCATCATTTTCACTTCTCCGCAAACTGCACATTAAAGCCACTGTGGAATGTAAATGGCTGGTAGTAGGAAAAGGCATGGGTGCCTATTGCAAATGTGGTTTATTGCTCAGGATCTTCCCATACTACCTCTGGTTCTTCAAGCATCATTAGCTTTAAGGAGAGTACATGAGCTTAATTAAGCTTTCCTTTTGGAATTAACGACAAGAGTTAAGATTTATTGAATTGCATGTTTCGTTTTTCATACCTTTCCTTCTTTTAACTCACAGGAGCCCTGTGATGTAAGCATGGTGGCTCATTTCTCAGTTAGAGATGCCGAGGCTTAACATTTACCAAGAGGCAAAGCAGAAACTATTCACTTTCAACCTCTTGGCCCATCTTAAACAATTTTTAAATCCATGTATTATTTTTAATAATGCAAGTGTGCCTGTACGTCTGTGCATCTGTGTGTGGGTATGTACATGGGACTCTGGAGGCCAAAAGCCTTAGTTTCCATGGACCTGGGGTTATAGGTAGTTGTGAGGTACCTGACATAGGTGCTGGGAATCAAACATACATCCTCTAGAGCAGTACATGCTCTTAAATTGCTGAGCCATCTCTCCAGGTACTTAAACAACAACATATTCTATGGGCATTTCCCCTCTCTAAGTACAAAGAGGATGAGGAAATAGTTAAATGACCAGAAACAAGATGATTAACTTACTCTTGTGCTCTGCTTCATAACCATGTGTGCAGCAACTACTGACATAAGTACAGATTTAAGTTTCAGACTTAGTAGCCGAGGTCTTAGTAGCTGGTTAAAGCTGCTTTATTTAGTCTTCCATTTTCTGCACCTCCAGACTCTCAGCTCTGATCTACTCACAGTAACAGCTGGAATTTCAACTGGTTTCACCTCAACATCCAGGGATGTTTGGAACTTAATTTCCCTCTTCATCTTTTCTCCCAAGGGCACAAGTTCTATTCAATATTGAGCAGTATAAAACCTAAACATAATAGAAACAACGCTCCTGCAAAGTCCCATCATCCTTTACAGTGTTGAACCTGCAGATTTATGCAACTCATTCTCTGCTCCTTGACTGTACTAATGGACACGATCCAATCAGAACTCCAAGCTAGACTAAAGTGAGCAGAGAAACACAACAGAGAAAGTCCTTGGGAATTACTGGTATTCTTGCTATTGAGTTCTGATGATGCCTTCTAATTTACATCCATTATAATTATTATCACAAAGAACCAACTGTGTATTACAGACAGTGCAAAATAGATCACATTTAATCAAAAGACTATTGAGAGGTACATATTGGATGCCTTTAATACTTTGAGAAAATTGACGTATAGAAGTCTGTCCAAATAAATGAACCTTAAAGTTGTTATTCTTAACATCCCAATGTACTAACTTCTGTTCTCTTAAGAGAAACACTATCAGTTTCATAAATCATCCTACCTATGGACTCAATTCCATGTACTTTACAAATATTCAGAAAAATTCCTCCTTCCTCACTCCTACTCATCAGGCAATAGAGAAAGCGTATAAAATTATCCACCTACATTTGTCAAACGTGATCTGTTTTCATGAATGTAGTAGAGACTCAGTAGATTTCCAGATAACCAGCTGAGGAAATAATCAATTCTGCAAACTCACCTTGTACTTAGTGTCACTCATTTGCCCTTGTAGGTGATTTAATGGACTTTCTGGGAATTGAAGTGTTCCTAATGTAAAAGGCCAATGTGAGAAATGAGATAAAAAGCTAAGAAGCCTAGACCTTTGGAAAATACAAAGAATCTTTTGTGGCTGTATAAACTGGGTGACTTCTCCACAGGACAGGAGTGTTGGGATCTTGCAGTAGACCTTGATTCCTGAGGGCTTGAGTAATAATTCCACACTAAAAGCCAGGAATCACTCAAGTTTCTGTCTTCTACTTCTTCAGGATAGAAAGTGTTTCTGTCTTTATTTTCTATGTACCAGAGCAACTGCAAATCCAAATTAACTTCACCCCAGTGTCAGACTCAGCAGAGACAGCCTCTCCTTTCCACCCTCAGAATTACGCCTTTGCCTTAGAATGCAGCTGAGTGTTTCTTGTTTCTTCCTATCCATTTGTTGGAACCAAAAGTAAGCATTAGCACATTTGTCATATAAGAAAGACATGTTTATATTCGATCAAAATAGCACAGAAAACAACTATCACAACAAAATGGAAGGAAGAAAGACATAAATGGAGGGATAGAGGAAGAGAAGATGGGAAGGAGGAAAAAGGAGAGAGAGAGAGAGAGAGAGAGAGAGAGAGAGAGAGAGAGAGAGAGATCAGCAGTGTGGGCGTCCCAACTGGGATTCTCTTCAGCAATTCTTCCATGCCTTCCATTACTCTCCTTATCCCTTTAGGTACTGGGTTCTATGATTCAACCACCAAAGAAAGAAGCTAAAAGAAAGGATTATGACTCAGCTTCTGATGACACAAATGTGTAATATCTACCCTATTCAGATTTTGTATCTTTGGAATTTAAATATGCCTTTGGGTTGCTTGGGGTGGTGGTGTAGAGGATAGGCTCTCATGTAGCACAGGATGGCTTAGAATTCACTATGTAGCCTAGGCTGATCTTGAACTTCTGTTCCTCTGGCTACCATTTTTCAAGTGACAGGCACAGGCTTAAACCATCACACCCACTGTCTTTGCCTCTGGAAAACCATGATTCCCACCAAATCAGCTACAGGAGGCTAAGGGTTCAAGGACACCCAAGGTGCTGAATTCCTGAACGTGGTAAGCTCTTTCTAAGAGAGGAAAGTAGGGGTTCTTTCAACCACAGTAGAACTGTGTAGGGAGAAGGATCTGTTAAAACATGGATCAAGGGGGGACAGCCAAATTTTAAACAAACATTTGATTGCTGTCCGTGAGCTTTCAGAAGAGACCAGAATCATAAGAGAACACCTCAAACACACTGCGAGTCTGCATTCACTCATCTACTCTTTGTTACAGGCTTTCTCTAAGGGCTTGAGGGTGCTATTCTGATGAATAAGAGTATCAGCACAAAACATGGCTCTCACTGCAGAGGAAAGAAGAGATGGCTTCTCCTTAAGCCAAATATGAGTGACCATGGCCCACAAACACAGATTCAGGTTACCCCAAATACCATGCTCCAGTGTAATAATAGCTTTGTAATGTTTTTATAGTAACAGAATAAAAAAGTCACAAATCAAGACACTTTTCTAACACATTGGTGGAAACATCAGGTATACAGGTTAAAGCAAAGCTGAAAAACCTCTGTTATGAGTCTCAAATGCTATCTGACAACATTCTTAACCTTTGGCATTGGAAGCTAAGAATCTGTACATTCCAAAGAGGTTTTACCTAATTGTCATAAAGATGAATGTTAAGTCAAATACAGGGGGTGGGAAATGAAAAGCTATTAAGGGAACTAAAAATAGAAAGACAATTTGTCACTGGACTTGCAGAATTCCTGCTCTCCACAATGACAAGAGTGCTAATCCATCAGCCTTGTAGAATATTTAACACAGATGCAACTTTCTCCTTATACCTGAGAACTTCATTTCACAGGAACATGAGGGAGATGTGAAGGAGGACTTCAGTGGATCCCAGAATTTCAAAGATAGACTTTCATAGTCCTCAGATTGAGAGTAGATCAGGAATAAGAAAAATTCTCCCTGAGGTGCACAGTACTGGATAGTACAGAGGACTAACTCCAGAGAGTCAACATACTGAGCCTGGAGAAAGAGACAAACCCCAGAACACGAGCCTCCAAAACCTCAAGTTACTTGAAGGGAAATTCTCCTTTTGGCCTGAATCTTACTGAATATTTATTAAAGCTAAAGGTGAATTAGATTCACTCTGATCCTAAGACCATTAACCTCGCAGAACAATGTGTGTGCCATTTGCTGGAGGCAAATGATGCCACTAGGCAGAAATTAAAGACATTGAAGGAGGGAGACCATGAGACCTGCCCTCAAAATGAGCAGTGGGGAGATTCAGAGATGAGCTGAATGTTATAGCACAAACATGGGCACTTTAAAGACAATAAAATACAAGTTCATAGAACAGAAGAGATGGCTAGCTGATTAAGAGCACTCCCAGCAGCCACATGACAGTTAACAGGCATTTGTAACTCCAGTTACAGAGGACTCTGAAGCCCTCTCCTGACCTCCTCAGGAATTTCATGACACACGTGCACTTACATGCATGCAGGCAATACACTTATACACATAAAATGAAAGTAAATTTAAAATGCAGGAGCTGGGCATGGTGGCACACACCTTTAATCCTAGCACTTGGGAGGCAGAGGCAGGCAGATCTCTGTGAGTTCAAAGCCAGCCTGGTTTACAGAGTGAGTTCCAGGATAGCTGGGGTTACAGGGAGACCCTGTCCTGAAAAGACCAAAAAAATGCAGGAGTAGAAGAAATAATTAAACTACATGTCTGAGGAGAAGAATTTCAGCATAGTAACAGACACTATGAAATACAACTAAGTCCAGTTGTATCAACTTTAATGGGAGAGACTAGTGCCCAACATTATGAGCTGTATACCTAAGGTATTAGGTATATTAATTAAACATTAAAACAGAACAATGTGTGTGGATTATTGTGCAAGTGTGTGTGTGTGTGTGTGTGTGCAAGCGCATACACATACAGGCAGTGACGTTGTATGTCTAATTATATTATTCTTGGCCTTGCTGCTTGTTTGAGACAGAGTCTCTCACTGAACCCAGGACTCACCCATTGGGTAGACTAGCTAGTCATGGAGCTCTGAGACTCTGCCCATCTCCATCCACACCCCACCGGCTCTGTGGTTAGAGACAAGCACCCCATGTTCAGCTCTTACATGGGTGCTGATGGTATGAACTCAAGTCCTCTTGGTTGTGTGGCAACCATCTCCCTAGCCCAAAATATAACTTTTAAACCCCATTTATTCCAGATCTTTACCTTTTATAAAAAAAAAAAAACCCTGAAGTTAAAAAGAACAAAGCTTTTATTCTATGTATATTCTCTTTGAGATTTTAATTTTTCTCTCTGGGGGAACCATGTTCTTGGAATGGCTATTAGAACCCATCCAGCCATCTTTGGGATCTGAGGAAATTGGGCCTTCATGCAGTGGTCTTGGATCCTGCACTAGCTTGCAGGTGCATTTTAGCCTAACCATTGTTACACTACTAAACCATGGAATAGGAATCTTGTGGTAGATCTTAAACTGGAGAATGCATGAGTAAGTGCCTCTCTTCTTGCTTTTAAGGACTTCATCCATGACAAAGCTACTGCTAATCCAGAATAGAAAGTTGAGAACTTTTATCTCTTTTTAGGTCCAAAACCCAACACAACAGTTCCCAGATGCCACTAGAAGAAGTCCATAGGCTCAGCATGCTCTCACTCTTCTGGGGAAAGTTTCCTTGCTTTCCTCTGAAACTTCTTCCTCATCCAGTCTGAAGACTGCAATCTTCATGTAGTGGTGAGTTCACATCATCTCTAGCTTCTCAAGAGGACAAGTCACCTAGGAGCCTATCTAAGCTTTTCACTAATTCTGCAACCATCTAACTAACCATTGTAGTGTCATCTAGAACAACTCCAGACTCAGTATGGCCCCTGAGAGGCAACAATTGTGGGAATGGCATAGTTTCTTCTTTAAATTAAACTTGAAGATTGAAAACTATAAATTTTTGGGTCTAGGTCTATAACAATGAACCATATGTTGAAGGATTTTAATTAAAAGAAACACTTCTAAAGAGGGAAGATAAGGCTAGAGAGAAAGAAAACCGCTGGAAGTCGATGATGCTGCCCATGTTCTGAATCAACTGTGAACACTTCCTTTCACTCTCAACTTGCCAAAAACCCTGCTGATTCAGATATTTCACACACATTTAAATATGATGTAACTAGTAAAGAATTTGAAACAGCACAGAAACTGTAAAGAGGCATCAAACCAGCTTTATTCCAAGTACAGAGAATGTCCTGCCCAAGCCCCACTAGGGTGAACATGGTTTGAGAAATGGAGATGAAGACACCCAGTGCATGATTTCCTCTGCAATGACACAGTCTAGGCCCCAACTGGCCCAATGGAATCCTGCTTTAAAGAATTTGAATGAGAAAACTTCAAAAAGAGATGCTAGACAGTGAAAGCTGGAGTTTAAATTATTAAATAGACTTTTTAAATGATAAGGGATGGAGGTAGACTTAGCCCCTGTGATAGAATAAGGATGCAGGATGTTGTAGTGACTCTAAGTTATGAAGAAGCACAATCAAAAGGAAGAGAAAGTCAATCTGAATAGAGATTATATTTAGAAATGAGAGAAAGAATAGATACATCAAGAGGAAGAGAAGAAAATTGGTAAAATGAAGGGAGAGGATATATAGGATCCAGAAGAGTGAGAGAAAGACATAGACAGACACACAGAGACAGAAATGGAGAGACACAGGGAGAAACAGAGGGACAGAGAGGAAAGAGGGGAGAGAGGTATCTGAGATACTACTCAATGCGTTTGAAACTCCATTTCTCACCAAACTTTACAGGAGTTCTGACGTTGAGTCATGGTAGTGGCTAAAGACACTGGTTTTCTTATCTGTGGTCCTTTATCACCATCTGAGCTCCTGCGCATACTAGCTGTGTAATCTTGAGCGAGTCGAGTCACTAATTTGCCATTTTCTCTCCTGTGAAAAGAGGAGATGATGGTAGCATTTCACAGGATTATTATGCAGATAAAGTAGTCCATGTCAGGGTCTTAGTGTCATAATTTGCTCATGATGAGCACTCTTCAAATGTCAGATGTTTTCATACATACCAGTCTTTTTTATTCTCATTCAAATTCATGTTGAGATAGTTATACTGGCAGGTAATCTCCTGTACAGTGGCGACACAGTGCTCAAGATAAATCTCCATCCCACTGAAGGCAAAACAGAACATCTCATTCATGGAGGTTACATGGTTTCCATATTCTGAAGCTATGCAGCCTACCCACAAGCAGCCTACCCACTCACCTATGTGTACTGCCTTAATGAGAATCTATTCTTTGGATCAACAAATGCTTAGCCCAAAATGGCATCCTGGAAGAATGGAGAAAATGAAGAATACAGGTACCTGCCTCTGGTTCCAAACTGTCTGCTTTTGAAAAATTCTCACTCTCCATAGCTGAGTTCACTCACCTGATAAATGAGAAAAGCTCATGAAGAATGGTATGAGCCAGGAGAACCTTTTCACTTAAGGAAAAACATCAAATGGGTCCATGCAGTTCCTTCTTCACAGGACTATTGGTGTTTTGTCTACTGCCAATGAATAAAAACTACAAAACAGAGGCATTTAACAAACTTGTATGAGTTATGCTCAGTGTTAAAAATATTATTTCTCCCAACAACTTTAGTTAGGAAACCAGACAACCAAGGGTTGATATAGTAAGGGAAAATATGCCCCGTCAGGCACTGGAACAGAGCCAAGGGTCCTGATGTTCTCAAAGACCTTTATTCTCCTATCATTATTTTTTATGTGCTCTGGTCAATATCAAAGGCTGTGTCACTGCCATTTATCTATCATTGAGAAGTTGTGACTCTGAAATTCCCAAGATCTAGAAGAACTGAGTTTACAGTGACCTACAGCCTTATATTCCATTTCATTAACATGTTTTAAGGGAATATATGAAAACTCAACATCAAAGCCTAGACTAAGTGCCAACTTCAATCCTAATTGTGAAAAATAATGTTCCTGCTTGTCCTGTTCTATAGCCTTGCATCAGCAAAACTCACTTGAGGGCCATGTCATTCATAAAGTGCAGTAGACAGAAGGCTAAAGAGAGAGACTTCTCAGCAGCTGTGAGGAACCCCATGCTCACCACTTCACAGGGTTCTTCAGTGGAGACACACTAGACTTGAGATCAGAGGCACTCAGGTTGGGTCTCAATGTTGCAACTTGTTCTTGATCATGAGTAAGCCAACATCATCCACTGAGCCCCCATCCCTCCTTTGTATGGGATCACACCTTCCTTCTTGAATGGTGGAAAATCAAAATAAGAATGTAAATATGTCTGCAAGCAACAATCCCATAGGAAAATGTATTAAATGAACTAAGACTGAAATGAATGAAAAATGCTCTTGTAATAAAAAAATTTAAGAGAGTCAGATCACTTCTATAAGAGATTGCAAAAATGTATTCAAATATTTGTTTCAGTCATGGTATTAAGTTTTTATTGGGATGTGAACAAATTCCTTGACCATTGTGCCTCAAATCCTCATGAAAAGTAACACAACTAAACTAATGTACAGACATATACATATATACATATGTATGCACAATATGGTTAAAGATTTCTGAATCTTATTTCAAATTTCCATATGCATTAATTCACTTGACCATCTAACATATGTTTTTAAAAATTTCTACTAGTTATTTAACTCTACCATGTGCCCACACTATTCTAGATCCAAAACTTATAGCAAAAAGCAAGACACGATATCTGCCTCTCCTGGAGTTTACATAGTAATGACTGAAACAAATAATTAAAGACCTCATGTGATTGGCGACTAAGGAGATGTATGAATACCTTGTGTGAGATTGCAGAACACCAGTATAACTCGACTTCTGAACAGACCTCAGAAGCCCATGTATCAAAAGTTTGGTTCTTAGCTTGGCACTACTGGAAATTGATAGAAACTGTAAGAGGTGGGACCTAGTGGATTAGGTCCTTAGGGGTATGCTATAGAAGGGGATAGTAGGACCCTAGTCTCTTCCTCCTCCTCTAGTACTTCCTTCCCACGCTCCACCATGTGCTATCACCATAGCCTGATCCCTTGCCATAGGCCCCCCAACAACAGAACTCACCTATGTACATACTGAAATAATCCAAACTGAGTCAAAATGAAGCTTTTCTCTTTAAAAGTTGAGTATCTCAGTATCTCTTGTAGCAACACAAAGCAAACTAACTAACTAACTAAACTAACTAACTAACTAACTAACTAACTAACACACAAAGTCTTTACCTTTTTCATATTATTTCCATGGCAATCTCCCAAACTCAAACATTTCAGTGCTCTGCATTTTACAGACAGGAGTTAAAACCATCACCAGAACTTAGCAGTCTACTTGAGCTCAACAGGTGTCTTCCCTGAGAGTCAGAAGTGGCATTGGACGCTGCAGAAGACACTGGCTGTCAGAAACAATCGCATCTTTAAGAAAGAAATGAAGAAAACCCCCACACTCTCAACTGAGTGTGCCAAGTGTGCTTGTTATGGAAGAGTGGCCTTTTCAAAACAGCAGCTAAGGCCCGGCTCAGAAGAGGCTGGAAAGCAGCAGACCCACCGGTCAGGTGGCTGACAAAGCTCCCTTTTGGTGGATTGAATATTCTTCCCAGTGAGGAAGAACACGTCGTTTGTACCAAGTAGTACATGGATCTTTTAAAAGAAAACATATACTACAGTTCCATTGGCTTCTTCAGCCTGTTCACAGCTCATCATCCCCCATCTTTGGTAAGCATATTTCAAGTATTATTAGGAAGCCAACTCTCTTCTCCTATGCTGACAAGATATGATTTTCAAGGAAGCTAAAGCACAAACTTGGCTTTTAGAATACTCACTTCACTCTCTTCCAAATGAGTGGAAGAAAATAGGATCATATAGGGCTGTAACACGGGCCGAATGAGCATGCTCAGATGAGGACAAACCCTATACATTAGCTTGAAAATACAACCTTCCATTTCTGAACTTGAAACTAAGCACAAGAATGTTGCTAGCAGCTGCGTCCCCACACACTTGGAAAAGCATATCTAGGAATGGAACCGTCAGAAAGTGTGGATGGGGGGAGACGTGGAGAGAAATGAGCTGGATCCCAGGGAGAGGATTTGCAGCTTGAAATGGAACCAATATTTGAGAAAAAAGTTTTCATTGAATTTAAGAAAATTGTAAGAGATACAGATGGCTTATATTGATCCACAGCCTTTGACTTACTGAAGAGCTCCAATGGTTGTAGCCGTTCTCTCTCTACCCATCCCCATTGATGAGGTAATTGAAGTTACACTCAGAACTGCCTGAATCCCAGCCCATTCCCTTGGATTTATCATCCATTCAGCTAACTTGGTTAGCCATCTCCCTCAAAGACATTTGAATTTTAAAAGATGACACTTAGTTAGGCATTGCATATCTCACAGGGATACACCTTTTTAACAATATTTGCCAGTTGACTGAACTGTCTTGAGTTCTTCCTTGATTATTTTTAATGTGAAGTTGATTTTTTAATCTTAACATCTAATTATTATTATGTTCCATTTTCATTTCTAAAATGCATAGGGAAATTCATGGAAAAGAATACACCAGGGTGCCCAGAGTAAACTCATCCTAGCTTTGATTCTGTCTTTTTCTCAATTCCCCACTGAAATATGCATCCTTTGTGTTTTGTAAAAAGGATATTAAATGGATGGCTATTTTCTGGTGTGCTTCCTGCTATGGTGAGATTCAAGGAAGAACAAATGAAGTTGTTCCAGGATGCTGGACAATGAGCCCAGTCCATTCACTTTCCAGGCCTGGAAAATGAATAGAATGGGCTCATTGTCTTCTGGTTGAAAAGAATTGAACAAAGTCTTGGAATCTGCATCTTGAACACACTCCCTAGTGACTCTCTTATAGCCAATACAAGGACAACACATTTGAGGTGCCATTTGACAAGTGCCACTTTTTTATGTATATGAGTGTATTGCCTGCATGTATGTAAGGATACCCATTTCCTGCAATCCTATAGAGGTCAGAAGAGGGCATCGGAGTCCCATGAACTGTAGTTGGGTACCTTGTGGGTGCTGTGAACCAAGCTCAGGTCCTCTGCAAGAGCAGCCAGTGCCCTTAACCCCTGAGCCATCTCTCTGGCCCAGACAAGTGTCACTCTCCTTTTTTTTTTTTTTATGAGTATGAGTGTACTGTCCATATATAGGTTTGTGCACCCATGTCATGCAGTCCTGCGGAGGTCAGAAGAGGGCATCGGATTCCTCTGGAACTGGAGTTAAAGACGGTTCTTAGCCGCCATGTGGGTGCTGGGAATTGAACCTGGGTCCTCTGCAAGAGCAGTCAGTGCTCTTAACCCGTGAGCCATCTCTCCAGCCCCACAAGTGCCACTCTTAACTTAGAAGAAATCTCTATGACCACAAATCGCCCATTGTACTAAACAGGAGTGACTGTAGAAAACCAAGTGGAATGGTAGTTAGCAGGCTAGGGAGAACAAGAGGATGCTGGAAAAGGTTAACTTACAGGAAAATAGGAGCGAGAACTCTGCTGTTCAGTTGTAAAGTCCGTGACTATAGATTATAATGTGACATATACTTCAAAACGCTTGAAGAACGGATTTTGAATGGTTTTACCATGAACAAATGATAAACACATTTAACCTAATTTAAACATTGTATAATGTATGTATGTATCAAGTACACATACTATCCTCATTAACATGCACAGTTTTTATGTTTTCATGTATTAGTTAAAATAAACATAATACATTTAGATGTTAAAAAAGAAAAAAATACAAAATAGCTTTCTAAATGGCACTGTGATCAGAACTTTCATTCTTTTGTTTATTTCTGGTCAAATAGTTGCTACAAGGCTATCTTAGTAAACTACCACTTTGTTCTCCTGTGACAGGGATGCATGCTTGAGAAAGTGTGTGCTGCTGAAATGTTCAGGACACTGGAGAGATTCCTGACTCTGTTCTGGCCTGGTTCCTTATGCCATAGTCAGTGAATCAGTAAGTACAGCATGCCACATTGTTGAAACACCAAAGCCTTGAAGGTATGTACCTGAGTTCAAACGCCAGCTAAAAAAACAAGGTGCAAGAGCTTTTGCAAGTTGATTGAACTTCCCAAGCCCCAAGGTCCCTACATAAAGAGTGCCTATGACAGAGGGCTGCTGCAAAGACTCACCAACTTTTAGGTAAAGAGTTTAGGAACAACGAGCTCCATCTCCATCGATTTTAACTATCCTTCACATATTCATATTATGCTCAAGGCTTTTAGGGAACCCCAGTTAATCACAATCACACATTTTTGGTTTTCTTTCTTTCTTTCTTTTTTTTTTTTTTTGTTATTATTTTTGAGACAGAGTCTCCCTGTAGGCCCAGCTGTCCTGGAACTTGCTATGTAGACCAGGCTGGCTTTGAACTCACAGAGATCCCCTTGCCTCTGCCTCCCAAGTGCTGTTTTTATCTGCAGTGGATGGGCTTATTAACAAGGCTTGTTTTCCTATAACTGAAGAAATTGTGCTGACTTCTAATATTGGATCTCTAGCATACATGTTCTAGTAAGTGGCTTTAAATAGTAGCAATACTGCTGACCACTCTTGCAGAGGACCAGGGTTCAATCCCCAGCACCCACATGGCGGCCGAGAACAGTCTGAAACTCCAATTCCAGGAGAACTCCAGTTCCAGGGGAATCCAACACCCTCTTTTGACCTCCGCAGCGTTGCACAACACGGGTGCACAGACCTGCATGCAGACAGTACATTCATACACATACAGAAATAAATAAAATTAATTAAAAAAAATAGTAGCAATACCCATATGAGTGTGTGTGTGTGTGTGTGTGTGTGTGTGTGTAATTTTCTGCTCTAACAATTCACAATGCACTTCATGCAAGGAAGGGACACCAATCCAAAGCTGAAAGATAAGCTTCCATTTCAGTTTTGTCACTGTACTTTGGTGACAAGATGATGACTGTATTCATACATAATCTAAAGTTACTAAAGGTTAGGGCCTTCATAAATATGAAACTCAGATGCGATTATACTTTCTATGTGTCTTCTCTCCTCTTCCTGTTCCATGGTGGGTTCATCTCACCAGAAATGCAGCTTACCCATGTCTAGCCCAGCCTAGCTCATCATCTATTTATTAGCCATATATGGAAAGACATGTTTCTTTTTTTATTTTTCCCCTAAAATTTCTGTTATACAATATTTAAGGAATAGCATAAGATATAAATTAAAACACAGGGAAAACTATGTGCTGGTCTTTGGCATAAGATACAAAACACCACACATTAGCACAGGTTGCTTATGCTTTCTTACAGTGCGACTACATAAGCTGGGTGAAGCAGAAGGCACATTGTTGGACATTTCACTCATTCCTTTATAATTACATAACAGAGAACACAGCACATTGGCCGACAGAGAGACCAGAGGCTTCCTGGCTCTAGACATCACACCTCTCTTCTTCACACATCCCTTTCCTGCCTGGGGATAAATAGTACTTTGGGGTCCCTCCACAGCAGACCCTATGACCTGAGGTGTTACGGTCCCTATCTGGCAGTCCCCACCCAAGGCAGATGCTAAAGAGAATGACTAAAACCAGCAAGTTATCAAGCAGAAGACAGACCTGGAACTTAGGATCCATCTATATCTGAGCTGCTGTCCCTAAATTCTCGAAGTCACTTTCAGACTTTACGGAAAGCCTGGTGTGTCAGCTACTATCACGGAAACAATTTGGCCTGGGAGATTAACTTGCAAAAGTGTATCCTGGGCTGGATTAGCTGTGATCCTTGCTCTTGATTTTGGAAGGAGCATAAGTCATTAGATACTGAGGTTTCTGACAACACCTTTGTCACACTGTAAGTGTTTGTCTCAGTGAGAGGGTGAGAAACGAGCACAGACCTGGGGTTTGGGTGGGTGCTTAGATCAGGGTCAGCATGGGGATTTCAGGACCGCACTGGGCCCTGGAGTCTTGAGACCCTGGTGGATGGACAGCAAAATTTATTGAGAGCCTACTGAGACCCTTTAGTGCTCTCTCACATCAAAAGAAATGGAAAATTTGATGACTATAGCTTTTAAACCATACTTCCCATTGACTCCTTTGGTCTTCTGAAGTGTACAATGCCATCTATGAAGCTGCTTTATAGACTCACTGGGTCTAAGACAGTGCTTGGATTGTCATTGCTGTCAAAAGCAGTTTTTGTTGATTTCTGCCTGGCAAAAGATCTCCGATCATTATTCATTTTGTGGAAATGTCCTCCCGGTTGATAACGAGCAAGAGGGCAGTCAGATTCATGAGTCCTGGGAGGAGCCACGGACGCACACATCTGTCTCCTGAGGTAGACCAATTCCCACACAATTATTAAGGGTAACTTTACAGAAAGTCTGTAAGAGCAGGTGCTGTGCACAACGGGTGAGGACGTGCTTCCTGTGCTCCTTGTCATCCACAGTGGCTCTTTGTGTGGATGTGCAAAGTCATCATGCCTCATTAGCTTCCGCTCACCTTAATTGGACACTTGTTTATTTCACACCTTCTATGACCCTGTTGGTATGAGACTCTGTAGGGGATGCAGCTGTAAAGAAGACATTCCTTAAATTCAAGTGAGTAACAGTCTTTAATGGTTATACCCCAAACAACAATGAAAATTATTATACTTCAAGAAGAGATGTCCCTATTTAAAAAAAATAGGACTTAGAGTAATGGAACAGGAACTGACCTGGAAGCCTTCTACCTGAAGTTTCGTGCTCACAGTGCTAGACAATATGCACACTGATAAGGGAGAAAAATCAATCAATGGTGCAACCCAACCCTAAAGCCTAATAAGCATAATGAGCTGCAGAGGAAACCACCTCTACTGGTGCAGTAGAGGCACTGTTATCTGGGGGATAATCAACAGCTATCTAATTGGACTTGGAATCCTCTTAATGGGGGTGAACTTATGAGAGTCCCTGTAAACTCAGCCAAACGCATAAGGCTGGAGAGCACATAGATCTTAGAGAAAACCCTATTGGTATCATAGAAAATGAAATTTCTTATCATTGCTAGATACGTAATCTTATATTTACAGACAAGGATACCCTACATCACTCATCAAAGAAGCTTCTCTTTGCAACAGATGGAGGCTACTGCAGAGTCCCACAACTGGTCAGACACAGAAAATATACATCGGAAAGAAAAGATGCCCAATCCTAGGAGACACATCTGCAGTTGAGCCTCCACACCTGAGACTTCACAGAATAAGGGGCAGAGAGAAAATCAGTGCACCCCTCACTTCTCACCAGCAAAGCTTCCTTACACAACAGATGCAAGCAGAAGGCCAGAAGTAGCCAAGCTTCAAAGACTGGGAGCCTCCAGATTATGTATCATTGGATAGGACCCTTACATTAAACCTCACCCAACCAGGGCTCAGGGATCATTGCCAAAGAGGGGTCTGAAAGATTGTAAGAGCCAGGGATGGTGCATGAACGTAGGGAAGCAGTGGTTTACAGACTATAGGAAGCTTTTGCATGCTGCCAGGCTCCAGCAGATGGCCACAGCCATGCACCTATATGCTGCACTAAATGGACGTAGCTGGTTATTAAGAAAAATAAAAGGTTATGAAAGTTTAGTTGGGAACATCTGGGGAGAGATACAGAAAGAGTTGAGTGGGGAAATGGGAGACTGTATGTAATCACATTTCATTGTATATATACATCAAATTCTCATAGAATAAATTATATTTTAAATATATGGTAACTACACAGGAGGGGATATCTATACCAGACTTCAAACTATACTACAGGGATATAGTCATAAAAGCAGCCTGGTACTGGCACAAAAACAGACCTGTTGACCAATGGAACAAAACCAAAGATCCAAATCGGAGCACATACAATTTCAGCCATCTCATATTTGATAAAGGGGCCAAGAAGACACAATGGAGAAAAGACAGCATCTTCAGCAAGTGCTGTTGGCAAAACTGGATCACCACTTGTGGAAGAATGAAATTAAACCCCTACCTCTCACCCTGTACAGAAGTCAACTCCAGATGGATCAAAGACCTCAACGTGAAACCCCAAACTCCGAAGGTAATAGAAGAAAAAGTTGGCAACAGACTACAAGACATATGCATAGGAAAAGATTTCCGAAATCAGACAGCAGCTGCACAAGAATTAAGGTCGACAATTGACAAATGGGACCTCATTAAACTCAAAAGCTTCTGTACACCAAAAGAAACAATCAAGGAAGTGAAGAGAAATCCCACAGAGTGGGAGGAAACCTTCACCGAAGAAACATCTGACAAAGTATTGATTTCCAGAATATATAAACTACTCAAAAAACAAAGAAGAAAGAAAACAAATGACCCACTCAATAGATGGAGTAAAGAGCTGAACAGAGACTTCACAAGTGAGGAAATAGAGATGGCTGAGAAACATCTTAAGAAGTGTTCAACATCACTAATCATTAAGGAAATGCAAATCAAGCCACTTTAAGATATCATCTTACTCCAATAAGACTGGCTAGGATCAAGAAAACAAATGATACCAAGTGCTGGAGAGGTTGACGGGGGAAAGGGGAAACACTCATCCACTGCTGGTTGGGAATGTAAACTTGTAGCCACATGGAAAGCAGGTGATGGAGACCCTTGGTAGTCTTGGAATGAACTTGCCCCCGACCCAGCCATTTACCATCTCATAGGCATGTACCCTTCAAAATTCACCCCCACCACAGAGAGTACATGCATGGCATGTTTATTTCAGCTCTCTTCACAATAGCAAAAGCTTTGCGAACCAACCAAATGCCCCTCAAACTGATGACGTAGATAGAGGAAATGTGATACATCCACCACAATGGAGTACTATCAACGTAAAGAAAGATTGAGCATCATGAGCTTGCAGGAAAATGGCTGGTAGTTAGAGGACATCATGCTGATGTGACAGTAAACACAGTCCCAGAAAAAACAAAGGGACGAATGGTATTTCCTCATCTTGGGATGTCTAGTGCCAATTACCTAGTTGTAAGTATTTCTTGTGCACAGGCCCTCTTGAGCTTTTGTTCCAAAGCAATTGGGAGTGATGCATATTTGGGAAACAACAACCACAACACAAACAACTACGATAAGAAAGGGACTGCATCGAAGAAACTGACTGTAAACCAGCTGCTCAAACAGTCAACTTCCACATGCAGAATATTTGAGAAAGACTGATAAAGAGATGAAAAGCATGTTTGGCAGAATGCATGAGCTCTGGCGGGATTGGGGTCGGATGGGGGTCACGTGTCTAGATTTGGATTTAAAATATATAAAATAAATAAATAAGTAAAAACAAGAGGAAAATCATCAATGATATCTTTTCTCATCTTTGTGTATATGTGTTACATCTTGATTAACTTTCCTCCTTCCATTGCTCCGTTCAGTCTGATATATTAGAGTATATCCTAGGATTCCTTTTCATTTTCTCTTCTCACTTTTCTTTCTTGGACACTTTCAATCGATGGATTTCAACAAGGATACAGAAAAGACTGCACAATGAGAAGATAGACTGTTATCAGATACATTTAGAATGCATTCAAAGGTCCTCTCTTCTTGAAAGTCAAAGGCAAGTTCTGTTATTTTCTCCCAGCCAGTATCCTGGAGAATATTTTTCCAATTCAATTGAATAATGTATCAGAGGACCTGCTCCAGTGATTATTCCGCACTGTAGTGATGAGAGATGAGGGGAGCAGGGGAGAGAGAGGGAGAGGGAGAGGGAGAGGGAGAGGGAGAGGGAGAGGGAGAGGGAGAGGGAGAGGGAGAGGGAGAGGGAGAGAGAAAATATAAGAATATTAACCAGGGACTGATAAGGAGCCTGACATTTTCTCTGTGGAATCAGGAGAGCAGGACTTTGCTCCATCCCCTCATTCCTTCATTTATTCTTGAAGCATCCACTGACCATCTATCTTGTCTGCAAAAGATTCTCTGCCAAATAGAGATAAGTGAAACTCAAAAGAACAAAGCCAGACAGAGTAGGCCCAAGCAATAAGTTCACAATGGGCGTATGTTACAAAGCAAACCACCCAACAAAGCTGACCTTCCTGGCAACTACCAAGCACAGTCTGATGAACACAGTCAGTGCATCAGTCAGTCACTCCTTCTAACACTGTAAGGGAAAATGTACTAATTCCTTCTTACAGATAAATTGATATGCCACGAGATTAAAAAACACAAGGGCATATAGCCCAGAAGTGGAAGGGCCTGGCTTAGAATCTGTAAGCTCTTTTTCATAGACATGACATGAAATGAAACTGAATGTGTCTGTATATTTTAAGAAATTTATTCCATTTCTTTGACGTCTGAAAATTCAATTCCATCAACAATGTTTTAATTCCACGAGAAAGCAAACGGGGAAAGGATGAACAGTTAAGGAAATCAAGCAAGAGCCTGCCCCGGTCCTTCCTGTCCTTACTCTCCCTGTGTCTGTGGGACACCGTGCTCATGGAATCTTTATTTCCTGCCTGGACTAGTGTCCCACACTCACGGCCTCTGAATGGGGGAAAATCCTTATTTACAATAGAATTGTTTAGTTCATGGGGACATTGTTTTCAGAACCAGACCTCTAATAGATTCTGTTAAATGCTGCCGTTCAGACACCTTGAACCTGTGCACAAACGACACGTCTCAACAAGTTAATCTGAGTGGCCAGAGGGCAAAGATCTTGGTTTCCACATATTTAGGAATTTTATGTTTTAAAACACAATCTGGGTACTGAGAATTTAAAAAACCACAATATCACGGGAAGGTAATGATGAAGAGAAAGTGGAAAATAAGATAGTGAGGTGTGCCTGGAGGCTACACGGCAGCTTGAGACGGTTGGCCTAGGCACAGCACTTTACCGGGTAGTTTAAGTCTTTTTCAGGAAAGGCCTGTCTCCAGGAGGCTCTTGATAGGATTGGTGTCTCCAATCTGGAGGAAATCTAATTGACAGCAGGAATAGAAAACAATCCAAACAACTATTGATGATGTCAACACTAAGCTCTGTCAGATTCAGCCTATTCAGCAGAAGGCGTACAGCAGAGTGAAGTGGGAAAGAGGCCTGCTTCCAGCTGACCAGCACCTTAGGAAGTGTTTTGTTTTTGTTTTAAAGTAACCCAGAAGGCTCTGAACTTGGGGGTTTTGTTGTTGTTGTTGAGACACGAAAAAAAAAAAAGAGAGATTAAAGCAAAATACTATGGGCTTAGTCTGTAAGACCTATGAAATTCGAAAACAGTTTTCAAATGCTGCAAGAATAGTTTTTTTCCTTTTACATTTTGTGCTAATCACTCTGCAAAAGCTAGCAGTGTGACACACCTTTCAGCTTAATTCACAGTTTTAGTATTTTTTAAAGACATTTTTATTACATTTTATTTACTTACTTGGGAGTGGCGGTGCACATGTCACGGCACAACCGTGGAGGTCAGAGGACAACCTGCAGGAGTCAGTTCTCTCCTTCCACCGTGTAAATCCCAGGACAGAACTCAGGGGATGAGAGTTAGCAGCAGCTGCCCTTGCCCCATGACTCTCCTCATAATAATCAGCCCCAGTTTTAGTATTTTCTTTAAACCTTCTTAAGTTCAATCAGTAAAACAGAAATTCAAGCCCTTGTCTGTAACATTTGTCAATTTTAAAAAATGAGCTTTTGTACATTTCACACAACAGTTCTCAACCAAATCTAGACCCCCTCCCCATCTGTGCCACCCCCCCCCCCGGACCTCTGCCATATGTGTAAGTCCTACCAGTCAAGCATTTGAACCCAGATGTCCTTTGGTACAAGTTCATCCCCTGGAGTCTAGTCAGCCTATCGAGATCTGAAGAAAGTCTATTCTCCTTCACCCAGCAGTAATCAGTTTTCCACAGTTCCCAGGCTGAGGCTAGCCTGCCACCCATTTCCCACTCTGGGCCCTTATCTGGTTGAGTTGGCATGGGTCTTGCATTTGATGCCACCATTGCTGCGGGTTCACATGCACAAGGTTCCACTGGTCTGAAAGCTTCTGCTTACCTCCATTCCCAGACTAACCCTGCCTCTTCCGATCTTTCTGTCCCTTCTTCCGCAATGGACCCTGAGCCATTAAGGTAAGGTTCACTGTAGGAGTCCTGCTCAAGGACACACACACACACACACACACACACACACACACACACACACACACACACACTGCCATCTCTTATTCTCTAACATTTAGACAGTTTTGGAGTACATACAACTCCAAGTTGTGGAGTTCTGTGTGCATCCTACTCTGTTGTATAAAGAAACTTCACTACTGAGAGTTCAGGGAGGCACTGTTATCCTCTCTGCTCCCCATTCCCCTATGTTCCATGAACTTTAGGTGTAGACATTTCACTGTAGATGTGTCACTTAGGGATGGGCATCTCTCAGACTCATATTCTCTGTATGTGACCACTTGTGGAACACTACACTAGTGTTCTTCTGTTGCAAAAAGGAGTTTCTTTGATGAGTGGTGTTACAGTATACTTGTATGTAAATATAAGAATCCATATTTAGTATATGGTAAGAAATTTCATTTGTAGACAGATATGGCAGAGATAAGAGTTTTATCTAGAATCTATGACCTCTCCAGCCATGTGTATTTGGCTATAATTACAGTGTCACCCATGAGTTCTGTCCAACTGAGAGGGTTTTAAGTCCAATTTGATAGCTGTTAAATTACCACTCCTCCCCCCCCAAAATAAAACAATTCCACTACTCTACCAGTAGAGGTAGTTTGCTATGCTAGTCGTTATGGTTACTAGGCTATTAGGCTCTACAACTTGGTTAGAACACTGACTGATTTTTCTCCATTAGCAGCCTCCATAATATCCTCTAGAACTATGAGAGTTAGACTTCAGGAAGAAGGCTTCCAGGTCAGTTCCTGCTCCATTGCTCCAGGTACAGGATAGAAAGTATGTCCGGTCTTCCACAGTAGGGCCTTACTTTTGACTTCTGGGAGATAGCCAAGGACTCTGGCAATAGCCTGAGTTATTTTGGGGAGTCTTTTGGACTATTATGACCAACCACTTGAAGGGAGATTTCTCCTGTCTGACACTGTGCTCCTTGCCATAGGTATACAAATGCACTAATGTTCAGACACCATATATGTATTTCTCAGGGGTTTCCCAAGCCAACAGATTTCCCCTCTGGCTTCCCACACCACCCAAGCTCCATCCATCTCCCCAATCTCATCCAAACTTCCTCCTCCTTCCCACCATCTCCCCTGACCTGAGTTCCCCCATCCCTCACTCTCATGGTATGGTACATGTTCCTCCCTCCTCCCTTCCCAGCTGAACACTTTCCCTTTCCCTCCCACCCCATGGTGACATCTGTTCCCTACTATCCACCTTTTTCAGGTGTTTCCTTTCCATCTCCCTGGATCCTGTAGTTATATCAGGATACTCAGACATAAGGGATTGGGCTGTAATCCTCAAATGAGGGAGAACATATGTGACTTGCTTTTCTGAGTTTGTGTTACTTCACTTAGTATAACAGTCTCTAGTTCATCCATTTTCCCGCAAATTTCATATTTTCTTGCTGCTGAGTAGAGCGCCATTGTGTAAATGAACTACATTTTCATTATCCATTTGTCAGTGGAGCAACATTTAGGTTCTTTCCATTTCTTAGCTGTTGTGAAAATAGCAACGAACATGGATGTAAAGGTTTCTCTTCGGTATGATGACTCCTTTGGGTAGCATAACCGGATCATATTGTAAATTCATTTCTAGTTTTTTTAAGAGTTCTCCCCACTGTTTTCCACAGTTGTTTCATGATTTTGCATTCCCACTAGCAGTGAATGAGTGCTCCCCTTTCCCCTATGTCCTCGCCAGCATTTGGTGTCCTTTGTTCTCTTGATCTTAGCCAGTCTAACTGGGGTAATATGGAATCTTAAAAGTGGTTTGGGGCTGGATATAGTGGTGCACGCCTTTAATTCCAGCACTCCAGAAGCAGAAGCATTTGGATCTCTGTGAATTCAAAGCCAGCCTATTCTACATAGTGAGATCCCGAACAACTGGGGCTAAAGGGAGACCCATTCCCCCCCAAAGGCCAAAAAAGTGGTTTTGATCTGCATTTCTGCATTTCTCTAAGAATATTGAGAACTCTTTAAGGTGTTTCTTAGCCATTTGTATTTCTTTGAGAACTCTCTGTTCACATTTTTAATGGGTTACTTATTTTCTTTGTTTTTTGAACTCTTTGTTATTCTGGATATTAATCCTCTGTCAGATGTATAACAGGTGAAGCCTTTCTCCCAATCAGTGGGTTTTCTCTTCACTTCCTTGGTTGTTTCTTTTGCCCTAAAGAATCTTTGTAGTTTAGTGAGGCCCCACTTGTTGATTGTTGACTTTAATGGCTGAGCAACTGATGTCTACTTAGAAAGTGCTTTCCTACACCTATATCTTACAGGGTACTGCCTATGTGTTCTTCTAGCAGTTTCAGGGTTTCAGTTTGAGATCTTTAATCCACTGGGAGTTGGCATTTGTGCAGGATGAAAGACAAGGGTCTGATTTCATTCTTCAATAGGTGGAGATCCAATATTGCCAGAAAAATGCATTGACCAAAAAAAAAGAGTTAAAGCCAGGCGTGGTGGCACACAACTTTAATCCTAGTACTCAGGAGGCAGAGGCAGGCAGATCTTTGTGAGTTCAAGGCCAGCCTGGTCTACAGAGTGAGTATCAGGACAGCTGGGACTACGGGGAGACCCTGTCTCGAAAAGACCAAAAAAAAAAAAATGTATTGAAGGTGCTGCCTTTCTTCCATTATATGTTCTTGGCACCTTTGTCATGTACTCATGTTTTTGTCTTCTGTTGTGTTCCATTTATCTGTGTGTCTATTTTTGTGCCAGTACAGTTCTGTGTTTATGACTACAGCTCTGTAATATAATCTGAAGTCTGGTTTGCTGATCCTCCTAGCATTGTTCTTTTTACCCAATATTGCTTTGGATATCCTGAGTCTTTTGTGACTCCATTTGAATTTTAGGATAGATTTTTCTAGCTCTGGGAAGAATGCCATGGGTATTTTGATCAGCATTGCCTTGAATCTATAGATTGTTTTTGGTAAGATGGTCATTTTCACAATATCAGTTCTACCAATCCATGAATAGGGTAGGCTTTTCCACTTCTTGAGTCTTCTCCTATCTCTTTCTTTAAAACTTTGAAATTTTCATTGTAGAGATACTTATGTCTTTGGTTAGATTTACTCATAAATATTTTACTTTTTTAATTATCATGAATGAGAGGGTTTCCTTGAATGCTTATGTTTGCTTGTTCTTGGTATAGAGAGAGGCTACTGATTTTTATAAGTTGATTTTGTAACCTGCCACTTACCTGAACATGTTAATCATTCCTAGCAGTTTTCTAGTGGAAGTTTTGTGATCTCTCATGTATAATATCATACTATCTGCAAATAGCGATGCTTTGACATTTTCTCTCCCAATTAGTGCTCCTTTAATTTCAATCTCTTGTATTATTGTTCTTTCAAGAGTTTCAAGTACTATATTGCAAAAGAATGGAGAGAGTGGATTGCTTTGTCTGGTTTCTGATTTTAAAGGGTTTTTCTCTATTTAAAATGATGTCTGGGACTTTTAAATTTATTACTTTTTATTTTATGTGTGTATTGCCTGTATGTAGGTAGGCTCATTCATGTCTTGCAGTGTCTGCAGAGATAAAAATAGAGAGGGCGGCAGATTCTCCTGGAACTGGGGTGACAGATGGCTGTTAGCCACCATGTGGGTGCTGGGAATCAAACCCGGGTCTACTGCAAGTGTACCCAGTGCTATTAACTGCAGAACCATCTGCCAATTTTTAGTGTAAATATTTCTACCATTGCCCGATTTAGGATGCCACCTCTGGAGGTGGCACTGGGAAGAAATGCATCTTAGCCAGGCAATCCATGGTAAATCATCACAAAGGAACAAAATGCCAGTCGACAAATTTGGCAAAAGGTTTAGAAAAGTATGTTTTGAACACTTTATGTTTAATAAATTTAACAATAGGTTTGTGTTGTTTAAATGTTAATAATGAACATGTTTAACAACCAGCTTCCAAAATTCCTGAAAACTTAATAATGAGTCCTTACAAGTTAGTGGGAATTGACTTCCGTATACCAACTATTTCCCCTAGCTGTTTTTGAAATAATTTTCATTTTAGGACTTAACGGTATCTAGTATTATAGTATTTATCTATTTTGTGTCTGGTTCCCATATACCAATGACAGAGACACTTATGAAAGCAACAACCTTGCTGTTTTAGATTGTATTTCCAGCACCCAGAGTAGCCTCTGGCACCTTGGAACCTACTAAATAGAATTTACCAGTGATTATATAAGAAGACAAGCAGCATCAACTGCAATGAAGAAAAATGTCTTTATTAGAAATGCTAGCTCCTTGCCCACAGGTAGGGACTGTTTCTCACCACAGGTCCTCATTAGAGGATAAAGCCACAAAAAAATAATTGTCAAATGGGGTTGTCAACAATGAATTCTGACCCATCAGCCTCAGTCCCACGATCTTTTTTTGTTGTTGTTCTTTTAATATTTTTATTGAGCTTTTGTACATTTCAAACAAAAGTTCTTAATCAAATTTTGAACCCCTCCCCATCATGCATGCCCTCATAACCCCCTACCCACCAGACTTGATATATTCCACCATACATATTAAGCCCCATCCTGTCAAACGTTTGTATCCAGATGTCCTTTGGTGCAAGTTCATCAACTGGGGTCTAGTCAGCCTATCTAAAAATCTTAAGGAAGGTCTACTCTCCCTTCCCCAGCTGTATTAGTCTTCAACCATTCTCAGGCAAGGGCCAGCCATTTCCCTCACTCCACTCTGGGCACTTTTCTGATTGAGTTGGCAAGGGCCTTGTGCTCAATGACACCATTGTAGAGTGTTCACATGAGGAAAATTCCAGTGGCCCAAAAGCCTCTTTTTCCCTGAGTTTGGGTACCAACCCTAGCTCTTACAAACTTTCGGCCCTGTCTTTTTTTTTTTTTTAATTTAATTTTTATTGATGCTTTGTGCATTTCATACATTATTTTCCAATTCAGTTCAGGCTTATTTCCCTTTCCCTTCCCCCCCCCACCCCATCCCAGATCATGCATTCTGCCATAACTGTCCTGCATCTTTCTCTCAGTTTTTTTTTTCATTTTTTAGCTATAAGTGATAATCCATGAGTACAAGCATCCTTCGTGCAAAACCAATCTGCAGGCTGTTGTGCCCAAACCCCTACAGCCCCACCACCCAGTGGGGGGTGACAGGTTGTTTGTTCAATCAAGTTGATCAAATGAGTGTCCAGACTACATTGCTGTAGTTTCACCATTCACCCCAATCTCAGCCTTTACATTCTACCACGCCCCTTCTTCCACAGATTGTTCCCTAGGCTTAGAAAAGGGGCACAGGTGGATGAGAAGTAAAACAGTCCACTCTCTCTGGAGCTGTTGACTTGGACTCTGGTCAATTCTGGCTGTTTCCTTTCATGGGCTGACAGTTTGTCCAGGAATAACCTTTCGATCCTACTAATGAAGCACAAGCAATTAGATATATAGGTATTTAAGCAGCACTAATAGTTATGGTAGGTTACTTTAGCATAGACACATNCACATGCAAGTGTACAGATGGCCTCTGGAATGCCAGAGAGTGTTACCAAAGGCCACTAAACCAATAAAGCAAATACGGGTCTCCCTGAGTCAAGCAAGACTCCACCGTCAGCACCAGCTACACCTCACCTGCCTGGAAATACTGTGCAGCAGAGGCAGCCATGTGCCTGTATATCCCAAATCTAATTGGCTATTGGCTCTCTCCTTGGAGGAATAACCCATGGCTGATGCCACAAGCTTACATCCTCTACAGGTTAGGAGATGTTATAAGCCACAGTAAGACCCTGTCATATTTAACAGGGGGGAAAATGTAATTCATGGATTAACACATCATCCAAACATATGTGTCTATACTAAAGTAACCTACCATAACTATTAGTGCTGCGTAAATACCTATATATCTAATTGCTTGTGCTTCATTAGTAGGATCGGTTATTCCTGGACAAACTGTCAGCCCATGAAGGGAAACAGCCAGAATTGACCAGAGTCCAAGTCCCACGATCTTTAACAAGTAGCTTAGATGGTCCATCCTGGCAATTCAGAGATCTTCCTAGCAAACCAGAGTTAACTGTTACAGAATTTGGGGACTGGATCCTAGCACTTCCTTTACCTAACTGGGACTTTAAGCAGGCTTTAAAGTGACCCCAGGCCTTAATTTCACACCTGCATTCTTTTGAAGCCCAAGTGAGTTAGTTCATGTGAAGTCTCCAGACTTGCATGTGGCAGGTCCTGAGTGACCTGCAAGTGCTGATGTTGCTCTCCTCTCCTTAAGCACTATGTTAGCTACAGCCCCAGAAATCCACATGCCCCAGAATAGGCTAATGTTGAAAAGAAAAACTGAAAAACGACCTGTAAAAATTGTCCCAATCCCCATCCTTGCTAGTGTGATAGTAACTGCAGTTAGTATTTACATAAACCCTGTGATGGGCTGCACAGGATCTCAGCTCTTCTGTAAAATAATAAGATACTCTCCAGCCTCGCAATAAGAAGAGCTTTAGATGATCTCTTTTCATTCTGCAATGCATAAAGAAAATCTCTAGTGACAGCCATCATCTAAATGATTTCTCAGAAGTGAGGGAAATGATACCATTTCCACTTGAATTCCTTCTCCAGTGGAGTGGAGCCTGTCCAAAAAAAGGAAGCCAAGGTCACCAAGAGGAAAATTCCCAAGACAGCCTACCAAACACTCCCTGTTTCTCCAAAGCCTTTTGTCTCTATAATTCAGTTGGCAAAGTGAACTAGCAGCACACATATTTTGCAGAGTGCTGCTCTGCTGTACATAACTGCACTTTATATAAATGGAATCATGTTTGGTGTTTTCCTCTTAATTATTTTCTTACCCAGAATTATATTTTAGGTTTATCGTTGTTACATCCTATCATTATTGCTTGTTTGTTTCAGCTCTGTTTTTCCTCTGTATAAATTTCCCGAAGTACATTCATTATTTTTGATGAACATTTGAGTTAAGTCCAATGTTTTGTTATTACAATGTTGGCATAACTTTTCTAGTAGACAGAGATATAGATGTATATGAGTTAAAGCTCTACAGGAAAGAGATTGATTAACCTTAGCTTCTGAATTCTTCTTGGAGGTGGAGTAGGAAAATTGGTGTTAGGAAGAAGACTATGAAACCACTGAAGATACGATAGTATTCAGCCTTCTTAAAATGAGTGTGTAGGCAGGATTTTATTGTGTGTGTCACATAAGTAAGCACATACTGGTAGATACATACATATATGAATTCAAATGTTTTATTCTGAAGTAATTTCAAAGTGATTCACAAGCAGTTATAAGAAATGATAGGGACACTGGATATAGCCTTTGTTGAATTTCTTCTAATGGTAGCATCTTATGTTACTATATAGGTTGAAATTATAATCCGAAAATTGATATTGATAGCCTATTGCCTTAGCTCAGATTTCACCACACACACACACACACACACACACACACACACACTCATATACACACATAATAATTGCAATAATATTTCATAAAGAAGTAGTTCTAAGGATACAGTTCTAAGCTCAGATCTCAGAAACCTTTAGGTTCTTGTTAAAACTAAATTTGTGGGAAATGCTGACTCTTCCATTTCTGCAAACTCTCAGGAGAATCTCATGCCCAGTCACTGAGTATTTCTTCATTTTTGGAAATAAATTTCCTTTAACATTATAGGGAAATTTCCTCAGATTATTTTATTTAAAGGTTGTTGGAAATAAATTTCCTTCAACATTATACAGAAATTTCCTCAGATTACTTTATTTAAAGGAAAAAATAACCGACTTGATCAAGCCCTTTCCCTTTCTCCATTTCCCCTCTTATTTCTCTTTCTGCAAAAGAGAGAAAGAGATCTCCGTTTAAAAGCTTTGCACCAGGCGTGGTGGCATATGCCTTTAATCCTAGCACTTGGGAGGCAGAGGCAGGCGGATCTTTGTGAGTTCAAGGCCAGCCTGGTCTACAGAGTGAGTTCCAGGACAGCTAGGACTACAGGGAGACCCTGTCTCGAAAAGACCAAAAAAAAAAAAAAAGCAAAGCTTTGCACCAGGCTAGCCCAGTTTCTAATGAAGATCCTGGAAAGAAAGATCCTGTGGAAGAAGACTGATTGTACCGAGCAGAAATTTCAGGTTGCTGAGAGAAAGGAGAAAGACCTTCTCAGATGTGACACATCTGTCACCTGTGCCTTCCCCGGATTCTTAAAAGATCTTTCTCAGCTGCCCCGTGTCCAGAACAGAACAGTCAAGAACAGTCTAGATCTAGTTAGACTACCCAGAGAAGCCGTTCAGAGGGGTAGTAATTCCTTGTCTTGCTGCTATGACAAAATACTTGATAAAATCCACTTACAGAAGGAAGGGCTTATTTTGGCTCTTGATGTGAGAGCCCAGCCCATCATGGCTGGAGAGTCACGGTGGCAGGAGTATGACCAGCTGGTCACATGGCACCCATTATCAGGAAGTAAGGGCAGATGAAGACTCATGGTACTCAGCTCACTTCCTCCACTTTATTTAGTCCTGGACCTCAGCCCGTGGAATGGAATAATGAACTCTTAGGGTAGTCCTCTTAGATATGCCCAGATTTCTTTCTGTCATAATTCTAAATCCTATCAAATTGGCAATCAAGATTGATCATCACAAGGGAGCTGTTTGCTTTTAAATAACCCTTGAGTCTGCTGGGTGGCTCAGTTCCAGGTGTAATGCTGCACACATTGTGGTAATGTAGGCAGAGATAAATGGAGCAGGCCACCTGCCCTGCAGTCTGCTGCAGCATGCCAAACCTCAGAGCAAGCGACTCACTTTACTCTCCATTCTTGGTAAGAATTTCCTCTCTCTTAACCATATACTCTTTTACCAATGCCTGTATTTCTTTCCAGTTACACAAGGCCATCCTCAGATGGAGGTGATAGATCAGTTCATATACCAATGAGTGCATCTAAGGCATTTGTTCCTATATGTGTGACCCAGAAAGTGAAAGCAGTATGTACTCCAGTACCTTGTCTGAAAGATGAGGAAACTGTTGAAAGAGACTGCGAGAAAATGAGTTAAGATCAGATAAGGAATAGAAGTTCTTGGTTCTGAATAGCCAAGACGTTACTTACTGCAGCAGCAGTGCTCAACTCTGGACCACACTAACATTACCAGGTGGAGCTTGGAGTCATCATGGACAAAGCAAAACAAAAGGCGCTGATTTTCTGGCCCCGACAGCAGCACTGAGGTCAGCTGGAGTGGTTGAGGACTAGGCACCAGTGTTTTCGTTGTTCTTTTCTGAGCTCCCTCTGAATAATTCTAATGTAAATTCCAAGATTAAGAAACACTGAAGGACGCTGATGATTCTCAGACTCATTCAGAACTGCTTCTGCTATCACAACTTATAAATCATTGTTTAAAATAGGGCCAAGTAATTTGCATGTCTAACTAGTTATCATGTGATGCTAATGGTTAAAATGTTTATACTAAAATCCCAGTTCAAGCTGAGGAGGTAGCTCAGTTGGTGAAATGCTTGCCTAGTATGCACAAAGTACTAGATTTGATCTCTAGCACTGTATAAATTGGCCATGACGGTACATGTCTGTAACCTCGGAATGTGTGGGGGGGTGAGGACTGGAGGGTTAAGAATTCAAGGTTATCCTCTGCTACATAGCAAGTTTGAGGACAGCCTGGACTAAGTGAGACCTTATCTCAGAAAGATAACAAATAGGGACTGGATAGATTGCTCAGTGGTTAGGAGTGCATATTGCTCTTGCGGAGGACCTGGGTTCAGTTTCCAACACCCATGTCAAGTGGCTCACAACCACCTATAACTCCAGGCCCAGGAGACTTAATGCCTTCTTCTGGTATTAGAAGGCATCTGCACACACATACATCTACACATACATGCATATACCCCCACACAGACATACACATGCACATAATTAAAAATAAAATAAATTAATGTTAAAAAATAAACAGACACCCTAGTTCTTCCATTTTGGGCTGAGAAAGATAGGGAGGTTGCATATATTCTATAGTAATAAGATTTATTCTCTCCTCTACCTTGCCCCCAAAGATCACTGGGTAATATCTACAGACATTTCCTATTTACTCAGATGATAGCCTGACTGATGTAGCAAGGCATTTTACAGAGAGAGGCCTGGATAGTACTAAGCATCTGTAATGAAGATCCCTACACAAAGAATTATCTCTCCAGGGACTGGAGAGATGGCTCAGTGGCTAAGACACTGGTTGCTCTTGCAGAGGATCTAGGTTTGAATCCTACCACCCACATGACAGTTAACCATCTGTAACTCCAGGTCCAGGGGATCTGACACCCTCTTCTAACCTCCATAGACATTGCATGACATGTGTGCACTTAACATCCATACAGGCAATAAACTCATATGCATAAAATAAAAATAAATAAAATATATATTACAAAGAGTTATCTATCCTAATGTCAGTATTGTCAACATTGAGAAAACTGTGCTAAAAATGTTGTTTTTCTCATCTGTAGTTTTAAATGCAAAAATTTTGAAAGAGAAAATAACTTTCTTAAAATAGAAATGATACAAGTGTCCCCAGTGGTCGGGAGGAGGGGAAAAGGTGCCCACAGACAGGAGCTAGGAGGGCAACGTGACTGTGAGAAATGTAAACATGGCAATAGGCACACTGACAGTGGTTCAGTTTTTATTATTAACAGGCATGAGAAATTCTAAACATCATTATTAATCAAATCCCTTCTCCCACAAGGCCATTCCATACCACAGCTTCTCTCACCCCATGCCACCGTGTATAACAACTTATTAATATCCAAACACTTGCCTAAGTGTTTCACATATTAACTCACTAATTTTAGCAACAAACTATGATGAAGTTATTAGTGGCATTCCAGCTATTTGGAATGAAACAAATCCCCCCTGGGAACCGTTGAAAGACTTGGGGATTCGGTTTATTGTTTGATCATCTGTTTTGTTTGTTTTGAGATAAGGTTAGCTCAAGCTGACCTCAAACGTGGCTATTGTAGACAAGCATTCTGTCAACTGACCTACATTTCCAACCCATATTAACAAAGCATGGTAATAGGTCTATACACTTGATTCTAGTAGGGGGTAGAGTTAGACTTGAACCTGGGAGTTAGGCTCAAAACAATGTTAATAGCTGTAAAATGAGCTGTACCCTTTAGTAATATGCTGCTGGCCATAGAAATAAAGTCAAAGAAATCTATTAAGCTGCAATATTTCATTTCTAATACATTGTTTCTATCAGAAAATAGAATACTTCCAGTACAGAAGAAATCTCCATATAATAAGAACGGGAAATGTTTTATAACATAGTAAGCTGGTAGATCCCCTGTATGTCATGTGCATGATTTGATTGACCAGATATCTCAGCAGCAGACTGAATAATTATTATTGATTTAAGTAAGAGTTGATGATCTCAAGCAGAGTAACGCTCAAAATCTTGGCTCATATAGATGTTTTTGTTTGCTATTAGGCAGAAAGTAACATCTGTCATTTGAATCCCAGACTTTATCTAGATGATTTGAAGGATTCTTGTCTGAGATCTGTCTGCCTTCAGGTGAGGAAATATGTGCTTTGCCTCCTTTTGTGCTGAATAATGATTCCATAGACTCTAATTTCACAGATAAAAAGCAGGATCGATCATGCTATTTTAAGGCTTGGTACAGAGGTATGGGAGCAAGAATTGTCAAAATGCAGCTCCAGGGGAAGATAATTCAATCTCCCATGGAAATGTTCTGCTTCTAAATTTGCTCCTAAAGACAACATAGGGAGATCAAACTGATGAGTCAGGCAAGATTAGAACCATCAGCTCTCGGGTTATAAAAAGCAGGGTTAAATCCCGGGCACTCACTGCTCAAGCCCAGCTTCAGATCCCCCCATCCCTATCCACATAGATCCGGACAGGCCGAAATTGAATACAACTTTCCCAGAAGGCTGAAAGAAAGGTTTGTCAGGGCTTGTCTTCCTTACCTGGGGAGATGTGGTAAATGAAAACACCACTTATCTATTATTCCAACAAGATGAGAAGTATCATTTATGTGCATTTCCAGATAGCAAAGGCCATTTTATCTTATTCCTTTAAAAATTCTTTAAAATAGGTTCCTCGTTTCCCTATCATCTTTAAAAGAAGAACATAGCATTTTTGCACTGCTTTGGGACTTAGCTAACAGCAATTAGTTGTAGAACTCCATATCATAAAATCACAGTCTCTAATGTTTACTGGGACATGTTGTGACTTGTGCTAAGTGGCCTGATCACTATCCTCTCTGCTCTTACGTCTTTGTTCTTGTGTTGCTGTCACTGTTCTCCAGTCCCTATAGTGTGCTTCTGGTGGCCTTGCTAGCTACTGTCTTCTATTTTTTTGAAATGTGCAAAACCGCACAACTAGGCCTGCTAGAAATTGTTTTGAATACCAGTGTAAACAGATTCTAAATGAAGCTTCGGAGAGTTTGCTTCTAGGTAAGTCTTAATGACTCTCATTTTTCAGTATTTTGGTTTTATACTTTTTTGGTATTTTTGAGACAGGGTCTCCCTTTTAGTTCCAGGTGTCCTGGAGCTCACTCTGTAGACCAGGCTGGCCTTGAACCCACAAAGATCCACCTATCTCTGCCTCCTGGGTGCTGGGATTAAAGGCGTGCACCCACCCAGGCTGACGTGAACAAGCCACCTTCAGATCAGTGTGATTTTACTGCATTTTGTGAATACATTTTGTTATTGTGGCTGAATCTGTCCTCTAAAAGTTCACAGGTTAGAAACAGAATCAAAAAGTTGTTGCATTGCTGATACTGGAGGCCTGTCCTCTGGGAAAAGATTAGGTTAAAGTCAAGAGAGTGGCCTCCCCTGATGGTATAAGTATACTTCTATAAGAAGTAGAAGACAGATTTGAGCCAGCAAGCCCTTCTGTTCTGCCATGTGATGCCCTCCCCCTTGTTATGGTTCAACCAGGAGAACCTTACCAGGTATACAGCAGAGGCTAGCACTTAGTACTTGTGCTCTTCAGCCTCCAAAACTGTGGGCTAATTGTATTTTTACAAACTCTAAGGCTAATTTGTTGAATTCAGGCAAGGAGTTAGACCCAAAGTCGAGGTGCTCAAAACTTCACTGTGTGTTGAAGTAGTGAAATGGGGACCTGGTCATAAACTAGCTACATCAGGCTATCTTCTGTAGCCTATACTTTGGTATTTTTATAAAAGCTACACAGGCACCCATTTTCAGTGGCATCAAAATACATCAAAACCCTCCACTACCACACCAGTAATAATAGTTATAATGATAGTAGTAAAGTACTCTTCACCATTTAAAACTATAAAACATTACAAAAGAAAACCTAAGCAAATGTACTATGTATGTGAATAGGAAAACCTAATATACTAAAGTTGTTACCTCTCCCAAATTAAGCTATGTGTTCAGTGTAATCCACATGAGAATCTCAGTGTGATAGTTTCAGTATCAACCGACAAGCCAATGGTATAGTGAAATTTGAATATTCATGGAAAACCAAGAAAATTTCGAAGAAAAGAAAATCTGTAAGGCTTGCCCTTTTTATAACAAACCAATCAAACTTAGAGCAGTTAAGGAAACACTGATGTGAGATTGCCACTCAGAGCAGGACAGAGTTCACAAACAGACATGAGTAACCAACCACCCGACCCATGGCAAAGGGATAATGCGGTACAGTAGACAAGGGAAGCTGAGTAACAGAATATCAAAATGGAAAAGAAAGTCTCCTGATTACAACTTCACACTGTACCCAACTGATAATTCCCAAAAGATTGAATATCTAAATGGATGTGGCGTCACCTGAAGAAGGACGGGGGAGAGGAGGCTTGAACCAGCCGGCCTCCTCGGCGGATGGGGCTGAGCGGGATGATGAGTGTCGATGGTCCACAAGAGAACAAACCAGACCTGGAGCTCATGAAGCGAAGACTCGCTTTACTGAGTCAAGCAGCAGCTTATAAAGGCAAAGACCACAAGGGAACAGCCAATCATCTTAAAGGTCAAATAGCTAGGGCCAATCGGAAAAGTTTCTAAACAACCCTGGCTGCCTACATTACTTCCTTTAGCTCTCTCTTGTTTACTTAGGACCAGCTGATAAGGGCCCCTCAGTTGTAAACAAGCCTGGGCCCCGCTGCCTTACTTCCTTTAAGGTGTTGTTGCAAACTTTAGAGCAGGCTCAAGAAGTTGCCAAGGGCCTCATGGGCCAGGACAAAGTGGGCCCAACAAATGGAGAAGGGAAAATAACAAAGCTTTTAAAAGAAGAAAGATTAGGCAGAGGCAGATGGATCTCTGTGAGTTCAGGGTCAGCTTGGTCTACAAAGTGAGCTCTAGGACAGCTGGGGCTACAGGGAGACCCTGTCTCAAAAAGACCAAAGAAGAAGAGGAGGAGGAGGAGGGAGATCAAGTACTCATGGGTCTAGAGTAGGTAAAAATGTCATGAACACACACTAAAAGCCCTCCCGAAAGGGAAAAATCAGACTAACCAGACAATATGAAAATTCAGAACACATGTTCATTAAAACAGCATTAAATGAAAAATAACTAAACCCTTAAGGTAAGGATGTTCATTATCATACATATAAAGTAAGAACTCATATCTACAATATACAAAGAACTTCTATAAACCAATAAAAAATTAAAGGTAGAAAAACCAACTAAATATTGAACAAAAGTCCAAACCATTAACTTTAAAACAGTGGTTAAACAGATGATTAATCCACATAAGAAAAGGTATTCAACTTTTTTTAAATTTTATTTATTTTTTATGTGTATGAATATACTGTCTGCATGTAGGTCTGTGCACCCGTGTCGTGCAATGTTGTGGAGGTCAGAAGAGGGTGTCGGATTTCCCTGGAACTGGAGTTAAAGATGGTTCTTAGCCACCATACTGGGAATTGAACCCCAGTCTGGAGTTAAAGATGGTTCTCAGCCGCCATGTGGATGCTGAGGTTCGAACCTGGGTCCTCTGCAAGAGCAGTTGGCACTCTCAACCGCTAGGCCGTCTCTCCAGCCCCAAGGTATTCAACTTGGTCTACAAAGTGAGGGCCATCCTTCTCAAACTTACAAAGCAATACTGTCAATATCTGCCAAATGGTGGAAATGACAAGGCTATATGACATCAAGTTGGGGTGACACTATGGATGGAGCAATTAGAACTCATAAGCTACAAGTGAGAGCACACAGGGTTCACTCACCTTGGGAATTTCTTTTTTTTATGTGTATGAGTATACTGTCTGCATGTAGGTTGGTGCACCTGTGTCATGCAATGCTGTGGAGGTCAGAAGAGGATGTCGGATTTCCCCGGAACTAGAGTTAAAGACAGTTCTTAGCCACCATGTGGGTGCTGGGAATTGAACCCAAGTCCTCTGCAAGAGCAGTCAGTGGTCTTAAACCACTAAGCCATTTCTCCAGCCCCTCACCTTGGGAATTTCTAATGATGCTGTGCCTACAAAATCATGATGAACTATGAATTCTACTGCCAACAGAAATGTCCCTATGTTTGTCAACCAGCATGTCCAAACACATTGCAAACAGCACAATTAAATCTAGTCTAAAATGGAAAAGGAATCAGTTTCCTGGCCATTAGTCTTAGAATGAATTAAGTTTACAATCACATATCAAAACACTATCAGTACTTCCATGCTGGGATTCTGTCTGGCTGGAGCTACAGGAGTCTTCCACATGTTGTCACCATTGGTGTGTGTCTGTATGGGCACCTGCCCAGCTGTCTGAAAAACTCTGTTTATCTGTAGTCATCCACCACCTCTGGCTCTTAAAATCTTTCTGCCCCACAATCATCCCTGAGCCTGGGGAGGCAGAGATTTAATATGGGTGTCCTATTCCAGGATAAGCACAGTTTCTTACTCTCTACCTGCTGGCCATTTGTGGGTCTCTGTGTTAATATATGCCACACGAGGAAGTTTCTCTGGTGAGAATTAAGAGGCGCATTCATCCATGCATATGTCAATAAGTCAGTAGGAAGGCAGTTTGCTACTATGTCTGATTTAGTAGATTAATAGTAGTAGATTGTACCCTCTGACCTATGCCTTAGCTAATAAACTGTTGGCAACCAGTCACTGCTGGGAGATGTAGTATAGGTTGACCATGTTCCAGTGGATGGCACTTGGGGACACAGGTTTGACTCAGGGATTAGCATGTGTCATTATCAATCAGTGGGCTTATTAGAACATTAATTGCTAAAATTTACCCTCAGTTTCTATATACATTCATATATGATGCTACGTACAACAGTGTGGACAAATCTCAAAGAGGGATCAGTGAAAGACTCCACACACCAGAGAATATGCTCTGATTTGGCTATTCATGTGAATTACAAAAATAGTCAAAATTTATCTACAGAGTTGAAAATCCAGACAATTGCTATCCTTTGCTAGGAAGGAGCACTTGAGAAACTTCTGCGATGTCCATTGCATTTCGTCTCTTGAGGTATGTCCCTTAAACTATGCTAAGGAGCTCTGTCTCTCTCTCTGTCTCTCTCTCTGTCTCTCTCTCTGTGCGTGTGTGTGTGTGTGTGTGTGTGTGTGTGTGTGTCACTCTAAACTTCACAACCAACACAAAAGAAAATGATTCTAGTGTGGAAGCAGCTGAAGAACTATTGGTTAAGGCTCAGATCCGACTTCCTCTCCTTCTTCCTTCCTTCTGCGCCCAATTCTCTTCTCTTTCTTCCCTGTGTTATCTGCCTTCCAGGTGCCACACACTTTTCTGGGTGCAAAAGGTACAGATAGGAAAAAGCTATCATCCTGGCTTGGAGAAGTTTTCTTGCCAATTAGCCTAATCCTGCCTCTTAAAAATAAGACTAACCTTTCTACACTGCAGTGGTCATAAGTTTGCTCTAATTACAAACTTGTTACTATTTGGAAGTGCAAATGCCTCTGTGACCGACCTTCCAGAATGACTGCAGCAATGATGCATAGGGAATGAACAAACTCCGTGGTGGTAGATATCAATGACCAGTATAGTGCTTCCATTTGACACCAGGCATAATGGGGCATATAATGGTGAGCTGAGTTACTAACCTCCCATTCAAGAACATGTCCGCTTCATTGGCACTTGGAATAAAGACCATTCTACTTCCTGTCCTAGTCACACTCAACATCACATGCACATCCTAAGAATGAGTTACTATGATCCCTTTCTCTAGTCATTCTTTTCTAGTGTGTGAAAATTGGGCTTTGTTCTGTCCACTTTGTTGTTTTCTCTGCCTCCTTCAATGCTCTTGCTCTGCAGAACCAACACTTTGAAGCTTTACAGAACATGTCTCCATGCTCCTATCTTTGTCCCCAGGCACTCCCAATAACCAAGGTACTGGCTGAAGTAGAATGTCAGAGCAAATCATCTTTATCTTTCACAGCACACTCTGTCTCTTGAGAACCTGGCCATTGATAATTCACCATGTTCATTATGCTAGGATTTGCCTTCATGGACAAACAGAAGATTTGCTAACCTTGGCCTAAATCCGCCTTTTGTCCATACTCCCTCTGACTACTGAGAGCAGAAAATAGAAATACTCTGATAACAAAGGGCCTTGAGAAGTCTCATATATTTGCTCCAGGAAACTCCCATTGACTCCACCTTTCCTCTAACCTGTATAAGCTTTCCATGTAAGAGCACATAACGTCTCCAACAGAAGACATTGATAAGCCCACTGACTCTGACTCATCCCACAGATCCCTGACTAAATGTTACTTTTGAGAGCAGCTCTCTGTAACCCTTCATAACAACTTAGCTTTCAGATGATGAAAATTGACAAGATCATGTATTTTCCTTTATATATTAGTCTACTTGCAACTAAGCAATCTCTGTGATTATTTATATTACTACTCAGTATATCTCCTGTACCTGTACCTGGCATTGGAGCCTGGTATGTAAGAGATGGGCAGTGGGTGGTGTGAAGAAGCAAGAATGACCAAAGACCCCAGGCTGACCAAAACCAGTGTCACTGCATCCCAGTGTTTGGCATCTGTTTCCTGCTGCTATGGCTGGACCACCCCCAAGAAAGGCCAAGGGAGATGTGGAAGGAGATGAAGCCACAGGGAAAAGTGGCAAGGTGTTACCTGCCAAACTCACTCCTCTGAAACCAGAACCCAAGCCTAAAAGGTACCTACAACGAAGAGGAACAGGAAGGGGCAGAGACAGCCAAAGGAAAAGAAGGAAGAACACAGAGATGCCAAAACATGACCAGACTCAGAAAGCTGAGAGTGCAGAAGAGGCAGCAGAGGATAAGTCTGATAACTGTGTACTGGGGGTCAATATAGTTTAAGACACTGTTTTCAAGTTTGATAAACATGCAGAATTCTGTTCACTATTTTGTGAGCTATGCTGTGAGCACACAGAGCACTTCGGGATTTGGGGGGCGGGGGTGAGCCACTGACAGAACATCTCTTTAGGTGACCGATAGGGGAATGGCCCTCCTGGTGGTTAGGAGAGACCTCATCTTGGTCCCCAAGTAAAGGGATTCCCCGATGTTTACACTTGTGGGTATTTTGGCATGGATGCTTTTGATCTTGGGAAAAGTCAAATTCACTTTTAATGTCCACTTCTCCCTCTCCATTATCAACACTTAAATTCCTTAAAAACCAGAGACCCGTTAGGAACTGACCTCTTGATATTGGCTTTGCCAGTGTGTCAGGGATAGTCTGTCCTAGGCAGAGGCATCATTAAGACGGTGTTCCTTAGAAAAGCAGTGGTTCATTTTCTAAAAGATTGTGGATCTTCAGATACATAGTTCTGCCATTTGCATTTCATTTCCTGAAAGTCAAGGTAGGTAATGAAAAGTTGTTAAATGTGTTTGATGTGACATGTCATCCCTTACCTAAATGTTCCCTAATCAGAGCACCAAATGAAGAGTTTGTTGGCGTGGTAGATTGTAAGGGCTGCAGAGAAATAGGGGTGAATCATGAGACTACAGGAATATAGTCTGGACTCCTAACTGATCAACATGCCTGTGCATACAAGCTTCTCCAACTGGACTATGGGAACCTTGGGTTGTTCAAAATTTGGACATAGATACTTGCAAAATGCACCAATTACCTAATTGTATGACATACTGAGTAACATCAATGTTACCTGCAAACAACTGTGTCATTATATTGTAGAATCCATTAAAAATAAATAAATAAATAAATAATTTTTAAAAAGAGGAGAAAATGTCCCCAAGCTTATGCTCAGTCCACAGTGATATAGCAAAGATGGTCTTGCCTTCAAAGGATTTAGTTAGAATGGAGGGGGTAGAGTAACGAGATGCCTAGATCAGGGACTAGCATGTATTATTATCAATGGGTTGGTTTGTTAAAATGTGAATTGCTCAAACTCACCCCAATTTCTCACTGGGGAGAGTAGCCTGGATTTCTGCAGTTTTAGTAGGATCCTTGATCATGTCAATGCTGCTGGTCTGGGACCGTGCTTGGAGGACCATATTTATATAAATGATCGTTCAACCAACCAGTGCTAATCCATCAGTGCATCGACAACATAAATGCCTACAAAGGAGAAGGACATAGAAAGGGTTCTATAGAGGCTTCATTATCACAAAGCTGTGAGGGTTTTGGCCCTTCTCTCTCTGATCCCCAACTCATCACTAAGAAGAAATGATACAGCCAGAATTAGTCAAGCTGTGTCATCCTGTTTAGAGCTTTGCAATCTGTTTAGACTACTGCCTCCTCTGGAGTAGTTTCAGCTCACTTATTTCTGGGGTCATTACCAGGCAGCTCCACTTTGTGCTGAAAGCTCACCAAGAGCTGTTGATCAGGAGATGCACAGTGGAGAGGTTAAACCTCTGCATCTGAGTCTTCGTGTTCTCCTGGCCAGTGACATACCAGGTCAGTCAGGCTTACCTTGGGATAGGTCTTGGTTGGAGAGTGCAGTCAGCAACGGAAAATTACAACACTGATTCCGGAGAGAGTGTTTACCTAGGGAGGTTCTGTTTGCATTCAGAGGAGAGTGTGTGTCCCAGTTCTGTCACCTATGAGTTACATGGTCATCGATTCCGGCCCTGGGTTCGTTCATCTGTACCACAGGAATGGTAGTAATAATTCATGACTGTTGTGTTCGATGCAGCCTGCACATTTAACACAAGGCTGATACCATATTAACGATTTGGCATGCTTCGTCTGCCACTGCAATTTGTCAGCTTCTCATATTTCTTCCTCAAATTTATTATCATGCTCCTGATCAATTTTATACATTGTCTTTGTGAGTAATAACCTGAGCGTGTACCCTTTAGGCTGGGTCTGTCAGAGAAAGTTAACTGCTTGGAATTTTTTCAATCCTGAGCCAGAGAGTGGGGTATTTAGACACAGAATTCCCAATTAAGTTCCCTTTGGGCAACACAGTGTTAAGCTCCCCACAGCAGGCTGGGAACTCATTCCCTATTAAAGGTATGTTAAAGGGCAGAGCTCTGCTCTACAAATCAGCTTTACAAATTAAGTATGTGGTGTTTTACTTTCATACCTTTCCAGACAGACACTAAATCTTCTCTGAATGAGGCATGGTCCAGATTGTCCTTGTCACCAGACTGCCTTCCAGTCCTGGCTTTACCACCAAGCTGTGTTATCTTGGAAGACTTGATTCTGTCTCTGCTACATCATTCTGCGTAATATCACTAATGGAAGTACTATGAGGATTGACTTAGTCAACACATTTACCTGGAAAGCGTAAAGTAAGTGCTATGTGTTACCTAGGCAGCCCCGCATTTGTGCATTTGTCCTGCAGCGGACCTTCATTCTAACACTTGGCTTTGTAGAAGGAATCTAAGGCCTTCCAGATTGGAAAAGTTTCAGTCATATCCCTTTCAACCTCCTTATTCAATTGTAATACAAAACCTCTAATCCTTTTAGAAAATCTACATTTCTTTCATCTCTTTGAGTGTTATAGATGCCTGGCAATTCTCTTCTTACAGCCAGGTCTCCATCTTTCTGGCAACACTTAAGGAGACCTTTCTAAGGCATGACTTTCATCTCCCTTGCCAAATACAAGACCTCATCCATAATAGACAGTCAATCAATAAATATTTGTTGAACAGATGAACAAATACTTGCAGCTAAGACATGCAAAAGTAATCAGGGCATTAAGCTAAAAATGAGGCCGTTTTGTTCCTCTGTACATAGGCATCGGGGCCAAATTAACACATCGCCTTCAAAAATTGTTCAGAATCAGTCACTCATAAGGAATTGAACAAAACTGTATTAATCATAATGCGATTATAAAACAAAAAGGAGACTAAAGATGCGGATTCTGCATTTGGTGTCTTTGAATTCTTACTCTGGCCCAAACTCCACATTATATAGATAGAGCTAAAATCAAAGGACAATCATCCCAGACTTGCCCGCAGGTCTCATTGTGAGCTAAAAATTGATAGACACCTGACTAGTTTGGAAACCCACAGACTGCTAGAGAGCATCTCAGAACCATTCAGTGAGATTCCTTAATATTTAAATAAAACCCAAATGTCTTGGCATAGTGTTAAAGGGCCCCACTGAGCCCTTTCTATATTCTATCTATTTATTTGCTTGTTTGTTTGTTTGTTTGTTTGTTTGTTTGTTTGTTTTTCAGACAGGGACTTGCTATGCAGCTCAGGCTGGCCTCAATCTCCAGATCATCTAGCCTCAACCTCCCAAGTACGGAAATAAGAGGCATGTGCCACTGTGTCCAGCTTCCTGGCTATAGCTCTTGCTCAGATATTGTATTTTCAGAAAACCATCTTCCTTTATAGATCCCAAGGGACATTCCTCATCCCTTAAGTCACATATTTGCAAGTTTTATTGCAGAGATCAAGACAGGACACCTGTCCTCTGTCACAGCGGCACTTCAATTCTATTTGGTGCATGTCAGCAGCAGTCGAAAATGTATAAAATTTTGAGTTGGGCTCCTTTCCAATAGAGCTTTATCTGCAAAAGCAGCTCTTCAACTAGATTTGAGCCATAATTTGCTGCCCTCCCATGTTAACATGGCCCACCGCCCCGTCCCCTGCACACACATACACACACACACACACACACACACACACACTCACACCAGCTTTCCTTGTCTCCATTCCAACTTCAGTCTCTGTCATCTGTTTTCACATTTGCTACTTACTTTTCTGGTTGGGAAACTAGATTGTGAGGGTTGAGTTAGTCAGTCCATTTTCCAGTGCCTGGAAAGTGCTGAGTGCTGAGTGCTGTGTGTTAGTTAAACAAACTCAGCCTCTCATTCTGCTCATTCTAACAGTCCTGACCCTCACAGGCACAAGGCGTTTGCGTTGCTGCCCACACTGCCTCTAGGACCTAGATGAGCTCCCAGAATGCATGTATTCCCTAGCCCTTGAGTGAATGACCTCATTTTCTATCACTTTTGCTTATGCTCTCTCCTTAGACCTTTCTTCAAATCTTAAGAACATTCTAGGCCCATCTCGTCTGCTGGACTTGGCATTTGTCTCTGCCACATGTACAAGGCCTTCTCTCCCTTGTCTCTGCCTTTCTGTCTCTTTCTTCAAGTCTCGGGTTAAATCATTAATCTTCGGAGTAGCCATTTCTGATACTATTTCATAAAGTTCTCCTGAAACCCTGGACACTGAGTCTCACTTTCTCCATAGCACTTATTATACCACCTGAAATTCTGTTTTTCCTTAATTTTGGCACGTCCTTCCCAGGAATCTAGCAAATTTCTCTGACTCCTTAAAACCTAGATGAGTGTAGGACACATAGGTTTTCAATAAATATTTGTCTAGAACAGTGCTTTTCAAACATTAATGGGTATATGAATCACCTAAGGATCTTGTTACAAAGCAACTTCTGACTCAGCAAGTTGAGGAAAGGCTTTGAGATTTTTCCTGTCTGAGAGGCCCGGGACAGATGTTGATGTGGGTCCATGGATAGCACTTTGAGCTGTGGGAGAGCTGAATGTTCCATGGCTGCTTTGCAGATGCATTCGATTCTGGGGCAGGAAGTAGACTGTGAATTGAGGATCTCTTAAAGGCCATCTGAGACAGCATGAGTCAAAGACCAAAGAGAGAGGACCATCCTACATTTAAGAGGCACATCCACAGCAAGAGGATAAGGACAGATCTTCCTGAGTCATTTAAGTGGTTTTGGCCGCACCTCCAGCTCTTCAATGAACGGGAACTGGCAACATTTTCCATATTAAATTTAACTTGAAAATGCTGGCTCATCCACAAGGAACTAAAATGTGTCTGTCCTTATTTCACGTTCAGTTAGATTTTCCTCTCTTTTAACTATTTTAGCGCATACATTAGGAGAATTGCCTGTCTGCCTCTCAGTGTGGTGACCTCGAGAGAACTTATGCTTCTGAAGAGTCACAGGCCATGCAGCTAGTGTAATGTGGTGCAGACTTGACCTGATTGCAGCCTCCTGTCTCATAACTGAAAGGGAATGCAGCCAACAGGAATGCACAATAGGGTAGAGTGATTAAGGGCCATGACCGCACTGTGATTACCACTTCATCTTTATGTGACCTTGAACACACCTACTCTCTCAACACTTCAGGTTCATCCTCCTAAGTGGGATGATAATGGTACATGACTCATAAAGCAATGCTGTCTGAGGGAGGGAATTCCTGCAAAGAACATGACAGAGGTCATGAGAAAACTCCACCATAGAATATTGTTTCTTTATCAAAAGTTACCTTACACTCCAGAATTTACAAGATAACTTTGAATATAAAAGTAAACACGATTATTTTAGCAAAAAATTAAAATATGAAAAGCCCACTGTGTATTAGGCAATATATATCAAGTGCTGGTTTATTACACTGAATCTCAAAAATACATCAACAAAATAGATATTAGCATCTCCATTTAAAGATGGGGGGGCAGGTAGGATGGTAGGAAAACTTTTTTGAGAGGTCCATCAATTGGTTGCATCCAAATAAGAAGCTTGGGCTAAGTCTGCTAACTGCAAGCCTCCGGATCTTTGCTATGATACTGTACCACCCTGATAGTTTTTCATACATCTAAATATGCATTTGGAAGTCCTGACTCCAAAACATGAAATTTTTCTAACACAACAAGAGCTCTTTGAGTAGTTTCTCTCACATAGTGAGAAAGTTTCAGGTAAGGATCACCTAGCACACTTGTAAGTCAGGCAATGCAAGGTACTTAGTTCTGTTCTGCTAATATTGGTTTATTTATTTGTTTATTTTGCCTTTGTAGAAATACTTTAGCATAATGTTGGCCCCACAAACTTCATGTTTGTCACCATCAAGAATGCTTCTTTTGATGGCCTTGCTTTTAGGAGAACTTCCACATTGGGAAGTTATACCTGTTAACAAGTCCTCTACAAATGATTTCATTGTTGGCTATAACTATCTCTGTGTTGGGTTAGATTGGTAGATATAACATTTGTCCCTGAAGAATAGGAAAAGAGAGCCCATGAAGCTGAAATCCCATATCAGTACTTTCTTTTTGGAACACAGAGACGTCATTTACAACACATAATCTGTATAATTAGAATTCCATTAATATTTCAGTTCTACTAACTTTGCTTTCAAGCGTCCCTTTATAAATACTCATTTTGGCCAGGCGTGGTGGCGCACGCCTTTAATCCTAGCATTTGGGAGGCAGAGGCAGGCGGATCTTTGTGAGTTCAAGGCTAGCCTGGTCTACAGAGTGAGTTCCAGGACAGCTGGGGCTACAGGGAGACCCTACCTTAAAAAGACAAAAAACAAATACAAAAACAAAAAACCTCATTTTGTCAGTAAGGACTCTTTGTTTCAGGTGGAAAAAATTAAGCGAAAGCATAAAAATACCTAAAGTTGGCTTCCAAATGGTTGTATCCTGTAAGTTTTTGGAGCTTCGGGTATGGGGACCCTGGAGCTCCAAAATGTCAGTTGAATTGGTCTCTTTTTGTCCCTTGAGTCTCCCTTCTTTTCTTCTACTCTCATTCTTAAGCTGACCCTCCCCATAAATTGATAGACTGGCCACCTCAGTGGTGCCCATTGTCTAACCACCCAGCTAAGACAGTGTTATATAGTTTCTATACAAATGCACAAGTAACTGTCCCTGTCTTCTTCCATCCAGACTAAAGTGTTTCTGTTCTTGAGTCCCTGATCAGTCTATTCTCACCAATAAAACATGAATAGAGAGATCAAAGCAGATAAGGTCTAAGAGGTGCCTTCACAAGCAACTTGGATTGCAGAGGTGGAAGAGAAATGGTTTATGAAAGGAATTTCGGCATGAAGCACAGAGTGGGAAAGTAATGGAGACTAGACAGGCAAAAACATCAGGTGCTGAATGCATTCTCATTTTGCAGTTGTACAAGCTTGTAGCTGGCAAGAACAGATCCTTATTCCATTTTTAGCCATCCCCCCCCCCCAGCTCCCAGTGTTCTATTATTGCATCTGTTCCTCCTTCCTTAGAGGAAAAGAGTTGACAAATTTATTCATACTAAAGTGTGAGTCACTCAATCACCAAGAATCCTTGCATTCTAGCTTCTATAATGAGCATTTGCTTTTTTGACGGATGTCTGCTGAGCATTCACTGTGTGAAGGGCTTGTGCTAGGTAAGCACTTCAGACAAGAGGAGACAAAGAAGGCATAGGTTGGAAGATATATTAATCTATTAAAAATAAACCATTTTCCATTTTATAGGAAATGTAAGGTCATCAGGAAGGAAGGAAATGATCAAGAATTACCAAATCCAGGGAGCTTGTAGAAATTGAAGCTGTGTTCTGTCTACCAGCCCCAGAGCTCTGACTCAGCAGGAATCAGATTCCCAGGAATCTGATTTTGTAAAGTACTCCCAAGTTTATTTTGTTGAAGATGAGTCTCACTGACTGAACCTGAAGGAATTATTCTTTAATGCCCCTGCATTTCTGAAACCATGGAACATCTTTAGAAAGAGAGCAAGTATGATTTATTGTAAATACAACATACAGGCAGCCTTTAATCTGGAACTGTTCACAAACCTCCATTTCTTATAGATTGGGATTTTCAAGGTGTTTAATGATTGCTTATGATCACCTAACACATTAGAACAGAGACTGATAGAAACAGTCTCTTCACAAGAAAGGCTGCGACTATGGAAGCCTACTTCTCTGAAGATGTCTGATCTAGCTGTATGAATACACATGGCTCCTGCCCGCAACAGGGGGGAAAGCTAATGAATGGATGTCCTTAAGACAACCTCCAACTGCCAGATGGCCTTTAATAAATATGGATCACTACTTCCTTCACCTTCTATGGGCCACTCCCATCTGCCATGTTCTCTGTCATCTCTCAGAGCTTCAAAAGCCCTGGTTGCCCATAGTGATAACTGGCTTTTGAAGTTTCATTTCAGGGGCTTTCTTACCTATCCTTTTCTTACATTCTTCCACTAATGTTGTCTGTGGTAAATGCCCATATGAAGGACAACACATTAATTCTTATCCTTGTGGTCATCTGCTAGAAAGCCCACGTGAGCACCTATGTGAGTTTATTTGCATAAGTCATGTGCTCTGCTTAACGGTTTTCTTGAAGATGTGAAGTGGTAACAGTCACTCTCAGGTTATATTAACAGAGAGAGGTTCCAATTAGGAATCTAGAGAATTGGACCAAGGATTCTTCAATATCTGTGACATTCAAATTTGACCAAGTGCTCTTGGCTGTCAAGCCAGAGCTGAGGATCTTATTACTATGGGTATTATTATCTTCACCATTACTTCTAAAGAAAAACAAGGATTTAGTCCAAGTCATGCCCCATAACTATAATAAGAAGACTGTGGAGGAAAGAACAGACTGATATTAAAACATTATTATTCTAAAATAGCCATAGAGAGTGCAAAGAGTATGTGTATTATGCAGAACGTATCTGAGCATGTTGAGAAGTTCTATTCTTAGGAAGAAGGCAAGAGTGGAAAAAGCCCAGCAAAAACCGGTCAGACCCAAAGATTTACTCCAAGAAATAATGTGTAGGCAACTACTTTTAGGGAATTAAATGTTGATGTATCTACTTCTTCCTTCTTTGCATACTTCAAATGATAACACATTTTTCTGATCATTGCAGAATGCGTCTATTTACGATGAGCTGATGGAACTGGAGGTCATCCCACTTTGCCTTCTATTGATTGGGCTCCATACTGATTCATGGGCTTTCACGAGAGCCCAGAGAGGAAAGAGGACTTTAATACTTTGCTCCTGGACATGAGCAGAAAACAACAACAGCAACTTGTTGAAGGAACAGATAAGGAGAAAGGAAAAATCATTATTCAGAGAAAACTGTAGAAGAGAGAGAGAGAGAGGAAGAAGAAGAAGAAAAAGAAGAAGAAAAAAGCAAAAGAAGCAGAAGAAGCAGAAGCAAAAGAAGCAGAAAAGAAGAAGAAGAAGAAGAAGAAGAAGAAGAAGAAGAAGAAGAAGAAGAAGAAGAAGAAGAAGAAGAAGAAGCTTGTTCAGGTAGACAGATAGACTTTTGATGCAGGCTCTTCTCTATTTCATCTATTAATACCAGAGGGAAATTAGGAATTTATTTCTAGTTGTAGAGTTGGGACCTTCACCATGTCTGGGAAGAAAAGCAAAATACTGTGGAAATGCTCCTGAAGCAACCTTGTTGTGTATTTTTAATAAGTATTAATAGATATCACCTCTCTGAGACCATTTATTAGATTATTTCAAGATTGTCTCATGAGATCCATTCTTCTATATCTAGGGGACATGGCTGCTGATAGGGTGGCCATATCCCTGTGGATGCCCCAGACTCATGCACATACAGGCAGCATGGATTGGACTCAGGGGGTTAAAATAACAACAAAAATAGAAGACATGAAATTTAGGGAGGGACACAGCAGGGAAGCGGAGGAAGTCGGCAGGAGGTGGTACTAGAGGGACATGATCAAAACACATTGTATACACGTGAAATTTTCAAAAAATAAATACAAATATTTAAAAACAAAACCACCTATTTTGATTAGGACCCTGAGTTTGAAAGCAACAGAAAACTTCCATACAAAGTGACTCGTTGCTAAAATTAAAGGAAGAGCTGAAGAATTAGAAAGATGAAACAGTATCAGCGGAGTGATGAAGGAACAAATTATCAAACTCATGGGCTGCTGCATCTGGAGTGAATGTTTTTTGCTACTTAAGTTCATCAAAGTTCAGAAACACTGCGACCACATATTTAGCCATGCCGGATCAGTCTAATCTCTCAGTCAGAGGACTGAATAATGGACTCAGCAAAAGGAAGCATTCATGTAGGGAGAAAAAAAAAATGCCTGTCCAGGTGTGGTGGTGCACGCCTTTAATCTTAGCACTCAGGAGGCAGAGGCAGGCAGATCTTTGTGAGTTCAAGGCCAGCCTGGTCTACAGAGTGAGTTCTAGGACAGCGGGGGCTACAGGGAGACCCTGTCTCTAAAAAGACCCAAAACAAAACAAAACAAAACAAAATGCCAGAAGAAAAATGAAGTGAATAGCAGAGACTGAGAAGCAGACCGGAAGCCATGAGAAACACCAGTCATTACTCACATAGCAAGTACATTGACAGTAGCATCCCACTCTCTCATGGGCTTAACATTTTGATGATTTATCTAAATTATTTTCTTCAAATCCTCATAACCATCACAGCCTTTTTAAAAATCCGTCACTATCCATCCCTCCCTCTACTCGTCTATCCCTGGGCTCCCTCTTACCACTACCTAGCTCTGTTCCCACTCTGTGAAGGCCTGCTATTCTTTCTTGTTTATCTCTCCAAATCCTAGACAAAGGGGCAGCCCTGCCAAGCTTCATACTGTATTTGGAAGACTCAAGTTTTCGGATAAATTCATGGGTTTCCAAGTTGCAGTACATGAACTGTTCCTGTGAGATTGTGACTAGACATTGCCTTCTCTGTTTGGGGTGTCCGATTTCTTTATTAACTATGTGCAGGAAAACTAATCAAGCAAAATGATAAAGGTAGTACAATAGACCTTAAGAGCCAGGGCTGAGATGGCCTAGCGGTTAAGAGCACCGACCGTTCTTACAGAGGACCCGGGTTCGATCCCCAGCACCCACATGGCAGCGAGAACCGTCTGAAACTCCAATTCCAGGAGAACTCCAGTTCCAGGGAAATCCGACACCCTCTTCTGACCTCCACAGCATTGCACGACATGGGTGCACAGACCTGCATGCAGACAGTACATTCATACATATACAGAAATAAATAAAAATTTAAAAAAGAGCCCAGCAGGAATCTATTCCAGCATCTTTGAAAACAATCAGACACTGAAACACACCACTTCAAATTGTATTTTCCTCACCAAATGCAGCAAAGCATAGCTGAGAAACTATAAATTACCCCCTTGGTCTTTAATGATTCTATAAATATGAAAGTGAAATCATTTTACAAAGCCATTAGAATAACTCCTAGCTGGAGCATTCACTAAAACAACTTCATAAATTAATTTGTTTTCTTCTTGCATAATAGAGAATGGAGAGCTCTGACTCGCTGAATGCAACATTCCTCCTCCTGTGTCCCCCAATACATGGATGTACTTCAGAATAAGAAGTCCCAATTTTATAAACCTCTTTATGTCCACCATCAAGGCTGGAGTTGGAGCAGGGGTGAGGAATGAGTTGCTCTCAGGAGCCAGCCTTCCCAGATTCACCCCTGGATCCAGGGATTGGTATGATACAGGGACCATGACATGATGTGATTTACACAAGCCTTGCCCCTCCCACATATAAAATGGAGGAACAACAGCATCTCCAGCTGCCAATTCAGTTAAGCCCCTGGCAAAATATCTAGTACTTTATAAATACTCAGTACATATTAGTTTTATTTTTCCTGCTGGTACTGGAGGTTGAATCCAAAGCTTTGTGCATGTTAGGCAAGTTTCTATCACTGCGGTACACTCCTAGCCCTAGGCCAAATGGTTTTGCTTTAATCATTAAAATACATACACTAGGAGGTCTGGTTTTTTTCAAAGATATATAGAGAATAGCAAAACATCTTGCAATAGGAACACTGTTTTTTAGCAAGTCCTACACACTAAGTAAGTAACTCACACAATTCACTATTATGTTAAAATTTTAAAACTTCCATTATGGCATCAAACTTCAGCTTTGCTTCCACTGAAATAACTCAACTAATAAATTCATAGGCACCAAGCATCTATTTCAGAACTTCTAAATTAAATGGCTAGTAAAACAGTAAACTTTGGGGCTGGAGAGATGGCTCAGCAGTTAAGAGCACCGATTGTTCTAGCAGAGGACCGGGGCTCGATTCCCAGCACCCACATGGTGGGTAAGAACCGTCTTTAAGCTGGGTGTGGCGGTGCACGCCTTTAATCCCAGCACTCAGGAGGCAGAGGCAGGCGGATCTCTGTGAGTTCAAGGCCAGCTTGGTCTACAGAGTGAGTTCCAGGACAGCTGAAGCTATAGGGAGACCCTGTCTTAAAAAAAAAAAAAAGTAAAGAAAGAATGCTACTGAAGTATCACCTTGGCTGTAACAGAGGGGGAAAAAAAGCGCATTAAAATCTGTAGCAAAGTAATTCAAACATAAGATGCTGTCAAGGAAATAGTAATCCATGTAGCACATTAGTAGACTCAAGGTATTAATTCCGAAGATGAGTAAGATAGTTAAGAGGGCTGAAGCAATTATCCCATAAATAATAATGTAACATTCCCCAGGAAATACAGTGAAGTTGTTGAAATGCATGAAAATAAATACAAATGCTCCTATTGGGGAGCTGGCTTTAAAATATCATGGGAACCGGGCATGGTGGTGCATGTCTTTAATCCTAGCACTTGGGAGGCAGAGGCAGGCAGATCTCTGTGAGTTCAAGGCCAGTCTGGTCTACATAGTGAGCTCCAGGCCAGCTGGGACTAAAGGGAGACCCTGTCTCAAAAAGACAAAATAAATAAATAAATAAATAAATAAATAAATAAATAAATAAATAAATAAATCATGGGAAACACATTCATGGTATATCTTACTTCCAAGAAACGAGCACCATGGTAAAAATGCTGGTAGGTATTTGATGGCAAAAATTGTCGTTTTATTTTCATGGAAAATATTTTTGCAAGTTTACAATGAAAAGCTGTAAAGTGCTAACCCAAATGCAGAGCCTATCTGTGCATGGAACTTTTCACTCAGTAGAAATGTAGTTCAGTTTATAAATGGTCCCTGGAAAGATATGTGACTCCAATTAAATAAGGAACTGAAAGATGTCAAATAAATATGCTTCAAAAGGACTCTTCTCAACCCCAGGCTCAGGAGATAAAGCTGAAGGGAAATTTACTGGTAAGTACTTCACTTTGTTTCCAACACTACAGAGGAATATCATTCTCCCACTTCAAACTGATCTAGCACTGACTTCCTCTAACCACCTCGGGCTTCATTAATTAGGGTGATGATTAAGAGTCCTCTCTATTGGACACTTGGATGTCTGAGCACCAGACACACTGGTATCCTTCATCAATCAGGCTTTGGAGCTGCCTTCTCCATCAGCAGTTCTTTAAGGTACAACTGCCTGGGAGGAGGCCTCACGTAATTACTATTGCCTTTGTGCTGATTAATTTAGACACCCAAAAGCCATGAAAATGGAAAGAAGTACAGAAATACATGTGTTTGTTGCAAGGAAGGGAATAATGCCATGGACCAAAATGGCAGAGCTGAAGTTGGTCAGTGAACACAAGGAAAACTTTCTACTACATGGATGACAAAGGTTCAAATGGTGACAAATGAGATCATTGTCAGCAAATAGTCATGTCCCTTCTCTCACCACATTTGCTAATTTTATATTTTATTGTTAATATTTTTAGTCAGCATCAGAAGTACTGCATTGACCTGTGGCATTTGCACACACATGTACCATGAAGCTTTGCATGTATGTCCTCCCCCTTTCTGCAAGCTCCTTTCCATGTATGTGCTCATGTATGTATATATTTAAATCTAGATTCTATGTATGTCTTTCTGAGTCTGACTTATTGGGCTGAACTAAAGGATCTCAGTAGGTGGCACCTCTGCCATCCATCCCTGCTTAGGATGGACTCTCCCTCTGCAACCATAAATCAAGATAAACTCTTCCTTCATAAGCTGCTTTTGGTCATGGCATTTTATCATGACAACAGAAAATAACTAATATATATATACATATATATATACACACACACCATTCATATCTGGGTCATATAAGATTTGGATTTTTAGATTTTCCTTTTATGCATATGAGTATATTGCCTGCCTATATGTAAATGTACCCATGTCTTGCAATGCCCATGGATATCATAAGATGGCATAGGATGCCCTGGAACTGGAGATACAGACTGTTGTTAGTTGCCAAATGGATGCTGGGAACCAAACCTATGCCCTCCGAAAGAGCAGCCCATGCTCTTAGCCCCTGATCCATCTCTTCAGCACCAAATTTTATATTTTTTTATTTAAATTTTTTTTTATTGATTTGAGAATTGCATACGATGTATTGTGGGACCCCTCCCAAGGCTCAAGAAGTATTGCAGAAGAAGGTACAGAAAGATTGCAAAAGCCAGAGGTGGTGGATGAACACACTGACTTCAACAAGGGCTGAGGCAGTGTGCTTTCTCTCCACAGCCTTGCCAGCACTCATTATGACTTCCCTGCCCCACTGACTTTGGGCCTGGCCACGTGAATTGAGGAGCAGCCCCTCCTGCACTTGTATGATTTGTTTGCTTCCTTGTTGCCCTACAGTCATAAAGGAATATTCACAGAATCTCTGGTCTAAGGAGCTAGCTGAGTTGAACTTACCCATAGCTTTGAGTGGCCAGCACCAGCCAATGTGTGCCCAGATACAGAGCCAAACTAGCTTAATCTTAGCTCTATAGCATAGCAAATAAAGCAAGGCACTAGGTTGAAGGGATATTCTCTATGCTGTATATTAAATATAATTGCTAAAATTGAACAAAACTTCACACATTAATATCAACAGCTCAAATCCACTTGAGTCCCCTATGTATTGTGCCAGAAACCAAACTAAGGACTTAACATTTGTGATTTGTTTAAACTGTTAAATGACTTGAAAGGATGCATATTATTCTCTTACTAAAAATGCTCTGAGATTTTTCTAAAGACACACAACCACCGTGTAGTCCGGGCTGGTGTCTCCTTGTTACCAGTGACATGCATAGTATCGTTAAGCATTTATTGAAGTCAGGCTGGAAAGAGCACAACCGGCTTTACTTCAGCTCTGGTCTGGTCTTGAGTTCGTTTATTTTTCATTAATAACTATGGTTAGGCATCGTGGTACATACCTGCGATTCTAGGAGTCAAGAAGCTGAGACAGGAGGATTGCTATTTCAGGCCAGCCTGAGCTACCAAGCAAGATTATAGGTCAACAAATATTTATCTATATATACATGCACATATGTTTAATTGCTTATTAACAATTTACTATGTACCTAGAGTCTGGCACATGACATGCACTTATTGTTTAATATGTTTATGCTGGTATTAACACAAGAGTATGTTTTCTAAAAAGACTTAGAAAGGAAATAAAGTCTCTAAAATTTTTCTTGCAAAAGAACAAATAATACAGTCCTATGAAAAATATATTTAATATAACTGAGGGAGACAACCTGCCATTGTTTATGTTAAATAATTGATTGCCACCAAGTAAAATCTCAAAGGTTTACTTTCATTGTCACAGAAAATAAGTTCGTTTGAAACAGAAACATTTCTAGTGTAATTCTGTCACCTCTCTTACCAACAGCTGTGCTATTTCAAATTACCTTTTATATCCTAAGCTTGTGTAATATACAACCCAAAAAATAATGCCTCAAATATTCTCTGTCTCTTGCACTTTCTCACACACACTTTCATTTTCTCTCCCCCTCCCCCCCCTTTCTTCTTCTAACTTAAGAAGAATTAAATGGCTGCCAGAAAGGTTTTAGACAGGCCTATACCCACACAAGAAATGTTCTAAGATCAACAAAGGGAGGCTCTCTTTTCTGACCAACAATTTTTCAATGCTCTTAGTAGCTAGAAAGGAAAAAGTATTTCTTGAACAACTATTCGACGCCATAAATATATAAATTCTGAAAATCTTAGCATTATCTAAACGGACATCTTCGAGCTATATTTAAGGAAGTCATGGGAGGTCTTTACGATGTCCTGGTCACGTGGTTTTATGGCATATTAAAGTCGGTCTGACCAATCAGCATGGTTTGAGTGAGTGTACCAAAAGCTCATGTGTTGGGACTCTTAACTCCTTGAAGAAGTAGTGTTGCGTGTGGGGGCTCAGTGGGAGACGTTTGGGTCATGGAGGCAAAACCTTCAGGAATAGACTGCCCGTTCTCCTCATAAGTAAGTTCTGGTTATGAGATTGGATTTATGACTGACAAAATGCAGTGTTGGGAGAGTTGGTTTGGCTCTTTGGGGCCTTCAAGGCCTTCTCTTGCCTCCTCTCCTGTTGTGAGATCTCTTTTGTGCCACCACTTCTGAGGTAGCCAAAGATTTTGTCAACACCATGATCCGGGCCTTCCAGGCTTTCATACTAATGGACCAAAATATCTCCATTCTTTTTTTTTTTTTTTACTTATTTATTTATTTATTTGAATGCGCTGTCTGCATGTAGGTTTGTGCACCCGTGTCGTGCAATGCTGCAGAGTTCAGAAGAGGGTGTCAGATTCCCCTGGAACTGGAGTTCTCCTGGAATTGGAGTTACAGACAGTTCTCAGACGCCATGTGGGTGCTCGGGATCGAACCTGGGTCCTCTGTAAGAGCAGTTGGTGCTCTTAACTGCTGGGCCATCTCTCCAGCCCTTTATCTCTATTCTTTATAAACTACCCAGTCTCTGGTATTTTCTTGTAGCAACAGAAAATGAACTAAGACATGAGCCAGCTTGTTTTGATAGAACTGGATCGGAACCAGAAAGGAAATGAAAGTTGCACACTGATCAGAGCCATTCTGGTGAACTGGATGGAAGAAAGTGGCTGGGTAACTGCATGGCAGCGGGGAGGACAATGGAGAGATGAATGAAACACACAGATGGCAGGCATTTTACCCTCATCCTAGAATCCCGCCATTCCTGACCTAGAATCCTAACTCTATTTCGGTCACATTTCTGGTCTCGATTGATAACTCAGGCTAAGTGGAGGTAAACCACGGCAATCCCATTGTCCTTTCCCAGCAGCTACAGGTGGCATGTGACCATCTCTGGCCAATGAGGGCCAGGGGAAAACCCGCGTTGATTTTTTGGGAAAGAGGTCTTTGTTAAGTAGTCGCTTAAGGAAGCATGTCTCTTACGCTATGGGGTTGGGGAAGCCAGTGTACTCAGGGAGCAACAGAAGATGCCACTGGGAATCCCTGAAGACTGGGAACACCCATCCATCTGCTTTGTTAAGAAAGTAATACATGTCTGTGTGGATGTTTCAACTTGGCAGGATCTGGAGTCATCTAGGAGGCAAGGCTGTGCATGAGGTTAAGATTGGAGAACCCATCCTGTACGTAGGCACTACCATTCCATGAGCTGGGGCAGATGGAATAAAAAGAAGAAATATAGCTGGGTGTGAGCATTCATCGCTGTTTCCTGATGGCAGATGCAGGGTAGCCAGCTGCCTTAAGCTCCTGCGGCTGTGACTGTTCTATGTGATGGGTGGCGTCCCTCCGAACTGTGAGCTGCTTCTTTGTTATAGATCCTAATAAGAAAATCTGGAATTTTTGTGAAATCACCTGTTTTTTTAAATTAAATTAAATTATTAGAATATTTTTCCTATAACAACAAATTATACATCTTCAGAACAGTTCTGAAACCTACAATTCTTGAGAGCAATTTGTAAACTCGACCCTAAGTAACCCCTTTCCTTTATTATCTTAAAGAAAACAAAGAGAAAATCAAATAGCAATTACTGTATGAGCATTGGGCTCTGTATATACAATAAACCAGTTTTTTTTGTTTTGTTTTGTTTTTTACCAGTTTTTTGTTTGTTTATTTTTTTACCTAGACTCAAGAAGAAAAGGAACGACTTCTCCATACAACTGTGTTTAGGTTTAAAAAGATTGAATTACTTGTTCAAAGAGAAGATTGAACTTGGGCAGACATTTCAGGAAATCTGCTTCCCCAATTGATGGGTCATTCTTTTGATAAGATTTCAGAAACTGACTGCAGAGTTCTGTGCAGCTCTCATCAAAAGAGAAGAAAGTCCTGGCATGAATATGCCAGCCATCACACCAGAGACTTTCTGCTAATCTTGGGTTGACTCTGTGGCTTCTGATCCTGCCCCAGACTGGAATTAAAATGGCGGGAGAAACAGCCGCTTCAGCAAGAGCAGCAGCCTCCACCTGGCCAGCAATTCCAACTCTGTTGTTTTGACATTGCTGCTAGGAAACTTCCCTCCACTATCCTCTATGATGCCAGTGGTACCATAAATCCCAGGAGGCTTTGTTATTGCATCAATGGAGAGGAAGCACATGATCCAACCTGCTTAATGTGCCAACTGACAGAAACTGACACACATGCAAGCAGGAAAACTGGAGTTCCTTTATGACAGCAGAGAGGACAGGAAGAGCCTCCTCCATCTTAAATCACTGAGAAGGGCACCTTGAAGTACCTAATATAGTATCTAAACATCACATGTGTAAAACCTCCCAGTAAAAGAAGTCAAGAAATTTGTGTGCAGCCTACAGCAGGAAGCCAGCGTCACAGCCCAGAAAAGAATCCTTCCTGAGTCTGGGCCGGCAAGATGGCTCAAGCTGACTGTAATCCCTAGAACCACATAGTGGAAGTAGAGAACTGACCCCCTACGAGTGATTGTCACACATATACTATAGCACACACACAAATAAATAAATAAATAAATAAATATATAATAAATTAAAATAAATTAATGGCTCCTGAATCCAACCAGACCTGAAGGAAGATCATCTCTTGGATATTCCAAATATTTGGGAGAATTATTTAGGTTTTCTAGCTTGCAGCAATACTCCATGGGTATTTCTCTGCCCTAAGTGCAGAATAAAAGGAATCAGTGTACTGATTATATGCAGCAACTACATGTAAACTCTCATTGACTGTGTTGGGTGGTAGAATAGTGATTATAACCCATATGGTTGGTCTACTAGGAAAATTCTGAAGGAAAGAACAAAGAAAGCTGGTAGGAATCAATGCAAAAATAAGTAATACAGTCCACATATCTGACCTAATTTGTAAAAACTATTTCCTTATTCTATTCCTTATTCTATTCTTAACAAGTGATCCCATCTTAAATTGTCTTTTTACTCCATTTATTGCCCCCCTACCTCCAAACAGGGCATGTGTTTTGCAGACACAAAGGGCCTGGCATACAGAGTTGAACCTGTGCAGATGAGTGTCTCACAGGCAGGACAAGCCTAATCGACTCTTCACGTCTCTGTTCTTATCCACTGCTGACAGATCTTATCATATCACCTATAAGGAGTAGCTAGCTGTCTTCTCTGTTCTGAACACTGGCTTGAGGATCTAGGGACTTCACTTGGCATCTCAACTCTGCCTATACCTAGCTGTAATACTCAGGTAAGTTACTTAAGCTCTTTGAACCTTGACTTCCTTGGCAGTAATGAGCCCTTTGTGAGCACTATGCAGAATCCTGTACGTAGAAGTGTGTGGCACAGTATTGTGCACTTGGGAAACCTCAGTTAACAGTTTCTTAATGCTCAGTCCTTCTCCTATCCCCATCTTTCTTGCTTTCAAGTTTCCTCTTCATTTTACCATTTTTGTCCTATTATTTTCTTCCTATATCAAAGGCTTCTCTGACTATATCTTAATTTGCTTTCTTCTTTTATAATGCTTTTATTGATGTTTTGTGTATTTCAGACATCATTTTTCAGTTCAATTTAGGCATATTCCCCTTTCCCTTCCCCCACCCCACCCCAGATCATGCATTCTGCCATAATTGTCCTGCATTTTTTATGTTTAGGAATTCACATTTTCCTCCATTAATTTTATTTTACTCTAGAATATGGATACATACTTTCCAACCATATACAGTAATTACAGAGTCTGAAAATAAGTGGTGGGTGGATTCTAGAGATTTACATTATAACAACATAGTTGCTTTCAGATAAACAGAAATATAACAATAATGTTGTTCAGTTTGCCTTTCATCTGGGGATTTGGTGTTAGCATCCACAAATGAGGGAAACCATTCACCGTTTGTCTTTCTGGGACTGTGTTACTTCACTTAGCATGATATCTTCTAGCTCCATCCATTTACCAGCAAAGTTCATGATGTCATCTTTCTTTACCACTGAATAGTAATCCATTGTGTAGATGTACCACATTTTTTGTCATCCACTTGTCTGTTGAGGGGCATTTGGGTTGGTTCCAGCTCTTTGCTATTGTGAAGAGAGCTGCAATAAACATGGATATGCATGTATCTTTGCAGTAGGATGAATCTTTGGGGTATATATCCAGGACTGGTATGACTGGGTCAGGTGGTAGGCTCATTTTGAGTCTTTTAAGGGTTCTCCACACTGCTTTCCATAATGGTTGTACAATTTTACATTCCCACCAGCAGTAGATGAGTGTTCCCCTTTCCCCACAACCTCTCCAGCATTTGGTGTTTTTTGTTTTCTTGATCTTAGCCAGGTGTATTGGAGTGAGATGATATCTGAGAGTGGTTTTAATTTACATTTCCTTAATTATTAATGAGTTGAACACTTTTTAAGATGTTTCTCAGCCATCTTTATTCTTCACTGGTGAAGTTTCTGTTCTTTACTCCATCTTTTGAGTAGGTCATTTGTTTTTTTTCTTTGTTTTTTAGTAGTTTATATGTTCTTGACGTTAATACTCTGTCGATGTATCACTGGTAAAGATTTCCTCCCACTCTGTGGGTTTTGTTTTCACCTTCTTGATTGTTTCTTTCACTGTACAGAAGCTTTTGAGTTTGATGAGGTCCCATTTGACAGACCTTACTTCCTGTGCAGCTGCTGTCTGATTTAGAAAGTCTTTTCCTACACCTATGTCTTGTAGGTTGTTGACAACTTTTTCTCCTTTCACCTTCAGAGTTTTGAGTTTCACATTGAGATCTTTGATCTACTTGGAGTTTATTTTTGTACAGGATGAGAGGTAGAGGTTTAATTTTGTTCTTCTACAAATGGTGATCCAATTTTGCCAGCACCATTTGCTAAAGATGCTATCCTTCCTCTGTTGAGGTTTTTTTGCCCCTTTGTCAAATATGAGGTGGCCTAAATTGTATGAGCTCAAGTTTGGATCTTCAATTTTGTTCCATTGGTCAATGGGTCTGTTTTTGTGCCAGTACCAGGCTGTCTTTATGACTATGGCCCTGTAGTATAGTTTGAAGTCTAGTAGGGCAATCACCCCTGTATTGCATTTTTCACTCAGGGTTGCTTTAGCTATTCAGGGTCTTTTGTTTTTCCTTATGAATTTAAGGATTTTGTGTGTGTGTGAATTTGCTTTCTTCTTATAATACAGTGTGACAAGCACCTATGTCCAGACTTGTGTTTTGAGTTCCCACACTCTATTTCTAGTCTTGCCTTAACATTGTAATTAGCTGTCCAATAGGCGCATCAAGCATAACACTGTCAAAATAGCACTTTTTATTCTCTCTACATCCTAAGGACCCTCTTGCCTTCTTCACTTGAGAAAATGGTACCATCATCCATATCAAGCCCAAGTTATTTTGCTCTTTTCTACATTTCCCGTATCTAAGTCATCAGCAAGTCCTCTCAGATATGACCATTTCTCCATAAGCACCTTCGAGATCAGACTCAACCAAGGAGAATTTTCTGCAAGCCAGAGGAGTTTAATGATGGCGTCAAGAATTTTCTTTGTACAGAACAAGTCCAGGAATCCTTGAGAATCAGAACCTGGAGTGGCATGCTAGAGCCGAATAAGCTAATGTCAGCTGCGCCGGGTCACATCGTCCTCCTACGTAGCCAGTTTTCTGGGGTTGTTTTCCCACCACTGTGACACACAGAGGGAAAGCAGATTCTTAAGCTCTTGAGAGGTTTAAGGAACCTGGTGAATTAATTAGTCTTGGAACTTTAGCCAATCACTGACCAGAGCCCTGGAGGAGAAAGTAGCAATTAACCTCCGTTTGCTGCAGCTGCTGCTAACAAACCAAAGCATCCTGGTTACTGGGTCACTAAACATGGCATTTTACAGCTACCTTTTAGAAACTTTAAGACCCAATCGAACCACATAAAATTGACATTTTTCTATGTCAAAAATCACACTTTACCATTATTTAATTTACTAACAATCACTGCTCATTCATTATGTAGTATATGTTAGTAACCATACCAAATACTTTATGTGCCTATGTGAAACTGCTTAGCTAAATTAAAAATATTAACAATTATTAGCAGCAATTGCCATAGTGAATAATGCAGCCCTTAATCTCTTAATAATTCTGTGATGGTTTGAATGAGCAAAGTCCTCCACATGCTCAAGTATTTCAACACTCGATCGCCAGTTGCTTGTGCTGTTTGGGGAGATCATGGAAAGTTTATGAGGTCTAGACTTGCTGGAGGAAGTACGTCATTGTGGATGTGCTTTGAGTGTTTATAACTTCCCCTACTTCTTGGTCTGTCTGCTCTTCACTTTTGTGCTTGCGTTGAATATGTGGTCTCTGCTTCCTGCTTACAGCCATGCCTGCCTGCCTGTAGGCTTTCCAACCATGAGGGACTTTTATCCTTCTGGAACCATAAGCCCATACAGATGCTTTAATCTACAAGTTGCTTTGGTCATAGTATATTATGACAGCAGTAGAAAAGTAATTGAGACAAATGCTATGGAGTATTATCAGCCCATTTTATAGAACAGGCAACTGAGAGAGATTAAAACAGAAAAACTTGCCCAAATCCCATCTACCAATAAAAACAGCAGAAATGATGGAAATAGCATCAGGTCTGTGACATTGTAAATCCACACGCAGTGCCTATGGGGGACTGCCATGCATCAGGTATGTAGGATACAGCATACCAAACTTGCACAAAAGTGCAGGAAACGTGAAGATAACTCACATTTTAAAAATATGCCTGGTGTGGTGGCGCACGCCTTTAATCCTAGCACTTGGGAGGCAGAGGCAGGCGGATCTCTGTGAGTTCAAGGCCAGCCTGGTCTACAGAGTGAGCTCCAGGCCAGCTGGGACTAAAGGGAGACCCTGTCTCAAAAATACAAAAAAAAAAATTAATAGTAATAAAAATAAAAGGAATCTATCTACAGCAGGTTAAGGCACCTAAAGCCAGACAATGCAGTGCAGAATTAGAACTTATATACATGGTGTCTGACTCCACCGTGTGTGGTGGGAGATACTTTTAAAGACTGTTGGGTTGTATTAAAAAAAAAACTATTTTCTTTGATTTGGGGGAACGTACTATGTGTGTCATTTTTTTCATGCATACACTGTCTGTCCTAACCAATATAGAGCTCAGGACTGGAAGTTGGGGCTCTGGGCCCCATTGTGTTCTGGATGAAAGAGCTACAATGACTTCCAGTTGCACAGTGACCTTCCAGGTGTTCCACTCTCCCTACAGAACTTTGCTCTTCCTCCTCCCTTCCCCCTGGGGAGCCAATGCCTGCAGTGTGTGTGGACTGACTCACTGAAATGTAAAAATGAATGGATCTTCTGAGGCTGACAGCCAACTGAGAAATTTGGTACAGACCATAAACCAACTGGAACTGAGTCTGTCTATATTAGAAAGACAGAAATGAGTCAACTCTCAGGAGCCTCAACCCTTATTTCAATTGGCCCAAATAGTGTAAAGCAAATGCTACAAACTACTACTAAAATTCAACAACCTTCCCACACAATCCTGTAAGATTCAGCCTCCATCCTCCCACACACTTTTACCTTCTGCACAGAGTGAAGTCCACGGGCTTCAGAAGTCTACTCTAGCTGACGAATGTGGAAGATTGGAATTAGGAATAGCAGCAAAGGATGAAGATGGAGGTGGTCTGGAATAATTCTTTCCATCTTGAATAACCATGTGGAATTCTATATATCTAATATATATTATGTGCAGGTGTTTATTATATTTTAGCAGCCCTAGAGGAGATTAAGAGCACAAACCCTAAAATCCAGCAGATTTGAGTTCAAATTCTGAGCCTGCCACTTCTTAACTCTGTACACATAGCCAGTTTTCTTTAGAATATCTTGCCTTATTTCCTTCACCTAGAAAATAAGAATGATATCAGATCCTAGTTGTAGGATATGTTTGAGATTAAGCAAAATATAATACTCGTTAGGTCCCTGGATAGCATCTAGCACTTGACAAATGTTATGCAATATGTACATTATTACCTCAGTACTGGATATTAGGCTTGTGGTAGTAAACATAAGAAACCCAAGGCAAACATGTTTTAAGAAAATATTAAGTAATATGAAAATAAAAATAATAATATAGGAATTGAGGACTCAAATCACTTAGAGATTATAAACTTATTGGCTCAGATTTAACTGAGTCCAGAAACTTCACCATAGAAAGAGAAGTGGCATTTCCCAGTAGTTCAGTACAATCCACAAGTATGGTACATGCTAAGGGTCTCACCTACCCATTCCTGTATTAGTAGCTGAGACTCTTACTCAGACTGGGTCTCTATTATTATTATTATTATTATTATTATTATTATTACTAGTAGTAGTAGTAGTAGTAGTAGTAGTCTTTTTTGACGTAAGGTCTCTCTGTAGCCTCAGCTATCCTAGAACTCACTATGTAGACCAGGCTGGCCTTGAACTCACAGAGATCTCCTTGCCTTTCCCTCCTGAGCACTGGGATTAAAAGTTGTGTGCCACCACACCTGGCATACTTGGGAGGCAGAGGCAGGTGGATCTTTGTGAGTTCAAGGCCAGCCTGATCTACAGAGTGAGTTCCAGGACAGCTGGGGTTACAGGGAGAGCCTGTCTAGAAAAAGACAAAAAAAATTGTTTTACTTTGTTTTGTTTTGTTTTACAAAGGTCCTGTAAAAGCCACTGTGCCTTCTTCAGTCATTCCTAACACAGTGAATGCAGCCTCAGTATGATGGGTCCCACACAGGATGGCCTTTCACAGTGCAGTTAAAAGAACTGCTGGGACTCCAGACGGCAGCCCAGAGTCAGAGAGGTGACAGCAAGGCAAGGCAGACCTGCCTTGACCCTTGGAGGCTTGCTACCCACCCCTGGAAGTCCCAGCTCGGACTCCAGACAGGCACCTGGAGTCAGTGAAGTGCCGGTGAAACAAGGTGGACATGCCTTCACCCTTGGGGGCCTACTTGCATGTGGGCCAAAGTAGCAAACCAACTCAGCTGCCCCCCCCATGCTGGTGCAGAGGACCTAACAGGCAGAGCATTGGTGAACGTAGTCTGTGCAGTCAACTTTGAGGTGCCAGAATTCAAAGAAACAAGTAAACAGACAAATCCACATGCCAAAGACACAAAGAAAAAACAACATGGGAAAAGCTCATAATAAAACCACACAGAACTCTACCAACCCTACAGAAGATCCCTACAATGAGATCTCCAAGGAAAGAAGCCAGGACACCAACCTTAGGGGAACAACTGTAAACATATTTAAAGAAATTAGAAAACTAAAAGAAGAGAATGAAAAACTCAAGAAGGACCTAGAGGGAGATAATGACAAACAGTGGAAAGGACTAAGGGAAGAGATTGAAAAACTCAAGAAGGACCTAGAGGGAGAAAATGACAAACTCTGGAAGGAAGTAGAAACACTGAAAAGATCCCAGGCTGAAATGAAAAAAGAAAATGACCAACGAACCAAGGAACTACAAGATGAGAATGACAGGCTCCAGGGGGAAGTGGAAAATCTAAAGAAATCACAGGATGAAATGAAAAAGGATATTGAACATTCATCCAACCACAAGGAAATGTTGGGGAAAAAGCCTCAGGAGCTGAATGGAAGAAGCAGAAAAAAGAATTGATATTCTGATTATCTGCAGGAAAATACGGAGCAACTACAAAGCTCAAATAAAGATTATGAAAATTAAAAAAAAAAAAAACACAAGAGTGGAACAACCAGGAAATGTGGGACACTATGAAGAGACCAAACCTCTGCATAATAGGGATAGAGAAAGGAGAAGAATCCCAAGACAACACTATTGACCAGATCTTGAACAGGATAATAGAAGAAAATTTCCCCAAACTGAAAAAAGACAAACCCATACAAATACAAGAAGCTCATAGAGCACTAAGTAGAAAGGACCAGAAAAGAAACTCCCTATATCATATAATTGTTGAAACAGTAGATGCTAAAAACAAAGACAAAATACTGAAAACCATAAGAGAAAAACAACAAGTTACATATAAGGGGAAACTCATCAGAATTACAGCTGACTTCGCAGTGCAAACTATGAAAGCTAGAAGAATGTGGACCAAAGTATTCCCAATACTAAATGACTTTAGATACCAATCCAGACTACGATACCCAGCAAAAATGCCAATTATAGTTCAAAGAGAAAGAAGAATCTTTCACGACATGAACAAGATGAAAGAAACTGACACTTCAGAAAATCCTCGAAGCAATCCAAACAACAGAGGAAAGAAGCAATTATCCCTAAGCAATTAAAGAGAAAAGCAACAAAATCATAAAAGAATAAATATAAACCTAGACCAAGAATGCATACAAAAAATAAGATAAAAGGAAGCAACATACATCTCTCAATAATAACCTTAAATACCAATGGTCTAAACTCCCCAATCAAAAGGCATAGACTGGGGAGAATGGATTAGGAAAGTGAACCCTTCTATATGCTGTCTAAAAGAAACCCATCTCACCCTCAAGGACAGACACCACCATAGAGTGAAAGGATGGAAAAAAATATTCCAAGAAAATGATACCAAGAAACAAGCTGGAGTAGCTATTCTAATATCAGACAAAATAGATCTCAAAGTAAAATTAATCAGAAGAGACAAAGGGGGCCATTACATCCTTGTCAAAGGAACACTGAACCATGAAGACTTCACAATTGTAAATCTCTATGCACCAAACTCTAGTACACCTAACTTTATAAACATAACTCTGCAGGACCTCAAGCACAGATTAATCCTAACACACTAATAGTGGGGGAATTCAACACCTCACTGAGCCCCTTGGATAGATCAGTGGGCAAAAAAATAAACAGAGAGACATCAAAACTGATCAATACTATACACCAAATGGACCTCACAGACATCTACAGAGTATCCCACCCAAATACCAGAGAATATACTTTCTACTCAGCACCTCATGGAACATTCTCCAAAATCAACCACATACTGGGGCACAAAAGAAATCTCAACAAATACAAAAAGAGAGAAATTATTCCATGCATTCTATCAGACCACAGTGCAATAAAGCTCAATATGAACACCAGAGTAAGTCCAACTATCTATAAAAACACATGGAGACTAAACAACACAATCCTGAATAATGAATGGGTCAGGGAAGAAATAAAGAGTGAAATAAAAGTATTCATGGGGGGCTGGAGAGATGGCCTAGCGGTTAAGAGTACCAACCGCTCTTGCAGAGGACCCAAGTTCGATCCCCAGCACCCACATGGCGGCTGAGAACCGTCTGAAACTCCAATTCCAGGAGAACTCCAGTTCCAGGGGAATCCGACACTGTCTTCTGACCTCCGTGGCATTGCACGACACGGGTGCACAGACTTGCATGCAGACAGTACATTCATACACATAAATAAAATAAAAATAAAATTTAAAAAGTATTCATGGAACTGAATGAAAAAGACAATACAACACAACAAAACCTGTGGGATAAGCAGTCTTGAGAGGGAAATTTATAGCCCTAAGTGCCCACATCAAAAAAACAGAAAGGGAACAAATAAACGATCTAACACTACAGCTAAAAACACTTGAGAGACAACAACAAATGAACCCTAAGTGCAACAGACAGGAAGGAATAACAAAAATCAGAGCAGAAATCAATGAAATAGAAACAAAGAAAACAATAGATAAAATCAACAAATCCAAAAGCTGGTTCTTTGAAAAAATAAACAAAATAGACAGACCTCTAGCCCAGTTAAAAAAAAAAGAGAGAGAGAGAGAGAGCAACTCCAAATAAACAGTATTTGTGATGAGAGGGGAAACAGCACAATAGACAAAGAAAAGATCCAGACAATCATGCAGGAATACTTCAAAAATCTATACTCCACTAAATTTGAAAACCTAAGAGAAATGGATGAATATCTGAAATCCTGGGAACCAACAAAGCTTAACCAAGAAGAGATTGACAGTTTGAGGAAATTGAAGATGTAATTAAGAATCTCCCAACTGAAAAAAAAAAAAAAGCCCTGTACAGATGGTTTCACGGCAGAATTCTAATAAACATTTAAAGAGGTCCTACAACCACTGCTACTCAAACTGCTTAGAAGGATACAGAGAGAATTCTCCCAAACCCCTTCTATGAAGCCAGCATCACTCTAATACCAAAACCAGGCAAAGATGCAAGCAAAAAAGAAAGCTATAGACCCATCTCACTAATGAACATAGATGCCAAAAATCCTCAACAAAATACTTGCAAATTGCATACAGACCCACATCAAAAAGATCATCCATCATGATCAAGTTGGATTCATACCAGAGATGCAGTGATGGTTCAACATACATAAATCAATAAATATCATAAAACACATAAATGGACTGAAAGACAAAAACCACATGATCATCTCAATTGATGCAGAAAAAGCCTTTGACAAGATCCAGCATCCCTTCATGTTTAAAGTCCTAGAGGGAATAATACTGAAAGGAACATTCCTCAACATGATCAAAGCCATATATAGCAAACCCACTGTCAGCATCATCCTAAATGGAGAAAAATTGGAACCATTTCCCTTAAAGGTGGGAACCAGGCAAGGCTTCCCCTTATCTCCACTCCTCTTTACCATAGTGCTTGAAACACTTACTAGGGTAATAAGACAATAGAAGGAAATTAAGGGAGTACTAATCAGAAAAGAAGTTAAGCTATCCCTTTTTGCAGATGATATGATAGTTTACCTAAGAGATGCTAAAAACTCCACCAGAAAACTTCTAGAAATGATTAAGAGTTTTAGTAAAGTGTCGGACTACAAAATTAACCTAGAAAAATCAGTAGCCTTTCTTTACACCAACAATAAACAAGCAGAGAAGGAATATAAGAAGACATTCCCACTCACAATAGCCTCAAAATCAATAAGATACCTGGGAACAAACCTAACCAAAGATACCAAAGACCTCTACAACAAAAAATTTTAACCCCTGAAGAAGGAAATTGAAAACGACATCAAAAGATAGAAAGACCTCCCATTCTCATGGATTGGGAAAATTAATATAGTAAAAATGTCCATTTTACCCAGATTGATATACAGATTCAACACAATCCCAATCAAAATCCCTATGAGCTTCTTCACAGACTTGGAAAAAAATCCTTAAATTCATTTGGAAAAACAAAAGACTCTGAATAGCTAAAGCAACCCTGAGTGAAAAATGCAATACATGGTTGATTGCCCTACCAGACTTCAAACTATATTACAGGGCCATAGTCATAAAGACAGCCTGGTACTGACACAAAAAACAGACCCATTGACCAATGGAACAAAATTGAAGATCCAAACTTGAGCTCATACAATTTCAGCCACCTCATATTTGACAAAGGGGCAAAAAACCCTCAGTGGAGGAAGGATAGCATCTTCAGCAAATGGTGCTGGCAAAATTGGATCACCATCTGTAGAAAAACAAAATTAAACCCCTATCCATCATCCTGTACAAAAATAAACTCCAAGTGGATCAAAGATCTCAACGTGAAACTCGAAACCCTGAAGGTGATAGAAGAAAAATTTGGCAACAACCTACAAGACATAGGCGTAGGAAAAGACTTTCCAAATCAGACAGCAGCTGCACAGGAAGTAAAGTCAACAGTAGACAAATGGGACCTCACAAAACTCAAAAGCTTCTGTACAGCAAAAGAAACAATCAAGGAGGTGAAGAGAAAACCCACATAGTGGGAGGAAATCTTTACCAATGATATATCTGACAGGTCATTAACATCAAGAATATGTAAACTACTCAAAAAACAAAGAAGTAAGAAGACAAATGACCTACTCAAAAGATGGAGTAAAGAGCTGAACAGAGACTTCACCAGTGAGGAATAAAGATGGCTGGGAAACATCTTAAAAAGTGTTCAACATCATTAATAATTAAGGAAATGCACGGGGCTGGAGAGATGGCTCAGTTGTTAAGAGCACCAGCTGCTCTTGCAGAGGACCTGGGTTCGATTCCCAGCACCCACATGGAGGCTAAGAACTGTCATTGACTTCAGTTCTTGGGGAATCCAATGCCTTCTTCTGACCTCTAAGGCATTGCACTACATGGGTGCACCAACTTACATGCAGACTGTACACTCATACACATAAAAAAATAAAGAATAATTAAGGAAATTAAATTTAAACTACTCTCAGATATCATCTCACTCCAATACACCTGGTTAAGATCAAGGAAACAAAAGACACCAAATGCTGGAGAGGCTGTGGGGAAAGGGGAACACTCATCCACTGCTGGTGGGAATGTAAACTTGTACACCACTATGGAAAGCAGTGTGGAGAACCCTTAAAAGTCTCGTAATGAGCCTACCACCTGACCCAGTCATACCACTCCTGGGTATATACTCTAAAGACTCATCCTACTGCAAAGATACATTCACATCCATGTTTATTGCAGCTCTCTTCACAATAGTGAAGAGCTGGAACCAACCCAAATGCCCCTCAACAGACAAGTGGATGACAAAATTGTGGTACATCTACACAATGGATTACTATTCAGTGGTAAAGAAAGATGGCATTATGAACTTTGCAGGTAAATGTATGGAGCTGGAAACCTTTATGTTGAGTGAAGTAACACAGTCCCAGAAAGACAAACGGTGAATGGTTTCCCTCATTTGTGGATGCTAACACCAAATCCCCCAGATGAAAAGCAAGCTGAATAAAATTATTGTTATATTTCTGTTTATCTGAAAGCAACTATGTTGTTATAATATAAATCTCTCAAAGGGTTCTAGAATCCACCCGCCAATTATTTTCAGACTCTGTAATTACTGTACATGGTGGAGAGTATGTATCCATATTTTAGTGTAATATAAAATTAATGGAAGGAAAATGTGAATTCCTAAGCATAAAAAAAAAGACTGAGAGAAAGATGCAGGACAGTTATGGCAGAATGCATGATCTGGGGTGGGGTGGGGTGGGGGGAAGGGAAAGGGGAATATGCATGAACTGAATTGAAAAATGATGTCTGAAATACACAAAACATCAATAAAAAAAGAACTGCTGTACTGAAGCCTGAAGAGAGCTTCCCCTCAGGAAGAAAACGTTACGATCTGCATATGCACATTATTTATTGATTCTACCCCTGAGAAGTGGACATCATCATTTTACAGATGAGGAAACTGAGGCCCAGCAAATTTAAGTGAATCATGAATGCTCTGCAGATAGGAGTGTGGCCCAATTGTGTTTCCAGTCCAAATCTGCCCAGTGTCAAAGACGATACTTTTCCTACAATGGGATGTCTTTTCTCAGCAGGAGCTATGAATAGCTTCCTCCCATTTTTGCTTCTTTTTCAATATTTGAAATGCCTTGTGAAGGAGGTAGAGTGGTCCTGAATGACTCTGACAGCTCTGCAGATGTGTGCGGTCTTTTGTAATGACACTGAGTACAGGCTGAAAAAGCGATTTCATAATAGCCGAGGCACCGCCACTTCTAACAGCTGCTCTCTTCAAACAAATGTCTCCCTCCATCTCAGCCTAAGGCTGAGTGCTTTCAGCACTGAGGAAACTCTCTCAGCCATTTTGAGTCAGGCCAGTGTGAGGAAGCAGACACAGCGGGTTCCATCGAGGGCTTGTCCACCGTAGCTCCTGTCACTGTGGAAATGTCTACTCCTGTGACAGCTCATGAGTCATGCACAGGGACTCTGCGTTGTGCTCGGGTACTTGTTCTTAAGAGGATTTGCAGTCATTTGCTTTTATTTTAGCTTATAAACATGATGTTCTTAGGCACTTCAGGAACTGATTAATGAGTATGAAATATTTCTGGGAAGTTTTCCAGATTGGAGGAATTCCATACTCTAGGGTTGTCCGTCACAAATGCTAGTTTATGAAAGACAACTGCAAACCCTGACATGTAGCTCCATGCCCATTTTTACTCAAGAGCATTTCAGTGAGGTAATTTTTCATGGGCACCCTCAGCTGGGATGCACGAAAATTTAAAGCTGGGTTTCTCCTTATAAACTGAGGAATGAGCCTGAAGCTGTCATGTGTCCTGCAAGGCTGTGGTAGGGACCACACCTCCATCCTTGCCATCACTGCTCTCCACGTGCTGCTCCATATCTTGCCATAGTACAGAGCCCGAAGGGAGGCTGGACATGGTGATACTCATGATACCTTAACTGGTTCCTTTGCAGTATCTCTGCATATTGAGGATAAAGTGACCCCTGTGTGTTCATGGAACATGAAACCCAGACTAATAAAGTATTCTTTAAAGAAAAATAGAATTTTCTGAGATATGATGCTATATACCTGTAATCTCAGCTGTTGAGAAGATGAGGAGGGTCTATTGCACATTCTTGGCCAGGCTGGGCTGCATAGCAAGTTCCAGAACAATCTGTGCTACATCATCCAAAACTAAAATAAAAGAAACAAAAAACCTCAGATTTTTAAATTTTCCTTTAACTCCATTATGTAGTTATTTTACTTTCTCTCGGTCTGACTTGTTTCCTTCCTTCCTTCCTTCCTTCCTTCCTTCCTTCCTTCCTTCCTTCCTTCCTCTCTTTGGCTCTTCCTACACGCATTTCCTTCAAACCTTCAAATTGTGTGCTAGGAAATACAAAAGACACTCAGATGCACACAGAAATACACATACCAAAGAGCCAGCAGCTAACTAATCCACAAAGTGAGAACTAACAAGCAGTTAATGTAAAACAGACCTATTTCCTGAGCCTACCGCCAACAAGAGCAGTAACGAGAAATAAAACTTCTATTTTTTCCTTATCTTAAAGCCATCCATGAAGGTCAGAAATGGACTTTTTAACATGTTGGGTGTACAGTGTGTGCAAGTATGTGAACACACCATACTGTCCAAATAAACAGTTGTTAAATGAAGGAACCAACCACATACACAGCTGTGTAAGCCCTTAGGATCTAGAAGTTTCTTCTGGTCTTGCTGAGGCATGGAAGAAGTGCTGAGTTTCCTAGCTCCCTCATATGCAGCTCTGAGACAAAGATCAGTGTTAAATATAGTGGGGTGATGTCAATACTCAGCAATGAAGAAGAAAGTGAACTATAGACGGCAGAGAGCTAACCCAAGGGGCTTTCAGGAACATGTGACCATGATGAGCAGCACTTCAGTTCCAAGTGCAGAGTCACACATATGGGTTCACCTCCTTCTATCTCCACTCACTGAAGCCTGTCCTAAGTCTGGGCTGTCCTAAGCGTCTATGAACCCATCTTACAGTGGTGGCCACAGAAAACTCTCAGAGTTGCAGAACTTTTAGTTCAGATGCAATGCCTGTGCTAGAATGGGCCACACAAAGTAGGCCTACATGTCTGCTGGAATCAAGTCTCACAGTGGCCCAGTCCTTCATACCCACGTGTTCTCATCTATATAATCCTCTCCCTGCAAGGGTGGGCTTGACTAGTGGCTTGCATCTAACAAAAGAATGTGGTAAAGAGATCGGATGTCTCTTCTAGAGTTAGATGAAAGGATCATCTTGCCCTTTTCTCATGCTGGGAATTTGAACAGGTCAGTAGAGAACTTATTGTATTTTTTGAATCATTTTAATTGAATTAACCAGATCCAATTTACCATCTAGAACAAAGATATACTTATTAGACACAGTCACAGAAGGTGTAATCTGAACAAATATATCTGAACTGAAGTGTGTTACAGCCAAGCGAGAATCAATTAACTTTATACAATTGATTCCTGACTCCTATGTTTATTGTGTTTGTCAAAGCTATCGACCAAAACTGAGCTTTGCTACTTCTATTCCTGAAGTTACTAAAGGCAGGCAATAGTTGTTAAGGACATGAAGTCTGGGTGTATTTAGTACTAAAAAACATTTTGAAGTTATAAACTAAAAATTATGTGCGTGTGTGTGTGTGTGTGTGTGCATGTGTGTAGTGTGTGTGTGTTCAGGTATACCCCCACACATGTGCACACATATGTGCAGGACAGAGGACAACCTGGCATATCATTCCTCAGTTACCGTTCACCTTTTGTTTGAGACTTAAGGGCCTAAACAACTCCCAGTAGGTAGATTAGATGGCCAGCAAGCTTCCAGAGAGCCCCTGTCTCTGCCACCCATCTTTCCATCTCTCCATCACTAAAATTAAAAGCACCTGCACCCAGCTTTTCATGTGGGTTCTGGGGATCACCCTTGCCCTCACCTCTAGATTTGTTTCTTAACTTGTTACCTAGCCATTACTCAATATTTCAGGTTCATTTCAAACTTTAGCATTCTACCCTACTGTAAAAGAGTCCACTTGCTAAGCCAAGGTCTGATGGCATCCTCCTTACCGTGGGTAGGAGCTACATCTTAGGTTTGGAGGATGGTCAAACCCATGTTCTTGTTATTTCACACATGAGACTGGCAGCAATATGTCATTGAACTTATCAGGCACATGAGGCCACAAAGAGGCCTATGCTCAAGAACAGAGAGGTCAGAGACTGTGGAAGGCAGGCTTTGGTCTGTGACCCTTGACTCCCACAGGCAGATAGACTGGCTTGTCTACATAATCCCATTACTTGTCAGGAATCTGAAATCAGCTACTCAGGATAGAAAGGAATTACAGCGGGTTTATTTAGTGAGAAGCATTTGGCTAAGAGATGTGTAGGAGGCGGGTGGAGAGGTTAGTTATACTGAGGCCTTCCTGAATGTGCCAGAAGTCGTAAAATTATACATGTTGATCTTGGGCCTTCAGCTTACCACGCTCTTGTGAAATTTCCATATAAAGAGTCCCAGGAGTCTCTCTTCACAGTTCATGAAATGTTAATGTGATTAACCATGTGATAAGGTGTCTTGATTGAAGCAGAAGTATAAAATGTATGTACTCTTTACCTGAACATAGGTCCAATAGCTACAAAAAGATGTACATGTTGCTTGTGCAAATTTATTGCCAAAATGCCTTCTGGTTTAGAAAATCTGCTGGCTTGATTGGTACAGTTTCACAAATGAAATTCAAAGGCACAAGGTCAAAGAATATTAAAAACTGTGACTTAGTAGAACTCAAGCCTACCAATTCTTCACCAAAGGAAGCAATAAAAAGAACTGGCTTGCTTTAGTATCCCAGGAAACCTCTGTACTCTCTGTGCTACCCCACCACTCACTGAGATAGCCTCACCTGTCCTGGTGTCCAAGACCAACTGAGAAAATATAATGAAATGGAAATTTAAGAAGAATATTGCAGAGCACTACATTTGACAGGAGAGGAAAGCATCCTACATTCCTCTCCCTCCTCAGTGCCTCTTGTAAGTTACTAAAGGATGAAGTTCAATACTGCTCTAAGTCAGGAAATGTCCTTAATTAGGGCAGAACACACCTTGATTATCTGGCCAAGAGGACAAAGGCCCAGAGAGGCATAATATTACTTGAAGATCCTAGAGCTAATTAGTAGCTTGAAAGAGGTTCTGTTCTTTAGGACACTTGGCGGGAGACTCACAGGAACATGGTGTCAGTGTAGCAGGGATTTAACCTGAGTCTAGGTCCCAGTTCTCCTGCCTGCCAAATGTGCCCCAGTGAACAAGCAATTGTAAATCTCTGGGCTTCATTTTCATCTTCTGAAGGAAAGGTTGGACTAGTAACATGAAATTCATTGCATATGTTCACATATATGCCTATAGTTTTACTGTCATTGAGGTAAAACTGGAGATGATTTTACCATCTTGTCTGCAATCAAGACAGTTGAATCAGAATTGATGCCTGGCATGTGCGAGACTTTAAACTCTCTATGCACACGGGTTCTTAAATAGGAACATAAATAAATCCTTTCTGTATCTACAAATTAAGAGATTAAGATGCATCACTAGAAAAGAACTATATTAGGACCTGGGAATCATCTTTGTTCCATGTGTAACACCCCCTTCTCTTGTCATGGAGGAACATTGGGAAGGTGGTATAATCAATACTTACTTGATTTGAATACTTAACGATTCTAAATGTGTCTAGATCTAGGAAGCAAAGACAGATGATGGGTTGACAGTAGATAGACAGACTGCAATAGATCTGGAATTCTCAGAGTTCAGCTACTTGCTACACCTGCATAACATTTTATAGCTTGCAATGCTTCCAAAGAATCCAAAAGATTCAAACAGTGAATAATTATTGCATGTCTGCTATGCTTACTGTGTCTGGCAATGTTCTAGGAGCTAAGAACAAGGCATAAATAACAGAAGATATTCTGCTAACCTCATTCAGCTTAGCCATCAGTGGACCAGCACAGGGGCCATAGCAATCGAAATAAACTGCATTATAGAAGAAATGATGGCCAGGCGTGGTTGTGCACACCTTTAATCCTAGCACTTGGGAGGCAGAGACAGGTGGATCTTTGTGAGTTCAAGGCCAGCATGGTCTACAGAGTGAGTTCCAGGACAGCTGGAGTTCCAGGGAGACCCTGTCTCAAAAAAAAAAAAAAAAAAAAAAAAGAAATGATGATTGAAAAACAGTATGCTGAAAATTTAATAGGGTTGCCAGGAAAGGTTGCTGAGAAACTGGCATTTAAGCACAAGCCTGAAAGACTAAAGAGATTAGGGGTGTTCTCAGCCTAGGCAACAGTAAGTACAAAGGCCCTGGGACATAAGCAAAGTTGTGATATTGGCTTTTAGGAAGAGCAAGGAAGTTAGTGTGGATGAGGGAAGAGAGCAGAGGAGAGCGAGGGAAGAAGTCACGGACGCATGGCAGTAGCAGACTGCGAGGGCCTGACAGGACTAGGAAAAGCCTTGGCTCTTACTCCAAGCTAGATAGGAAGGTCAGAACTGAAGTTGAATGATCTAGAATATATTCCGAAGGGTCCTTGTGGTCGCCGGGTTGAGATTAGATTGGAGGATGGAAGACAGAAGGAGAAGGAGGCTGACAGGGAACTATTAGACAGCAATTGAGAAGTCAGGTTGGCCTGTTCCGTGGGGATGAGTCAGGGAAAAGTTCTAGGATTCTGGAAATATTCCAAAGGAAGAATTATCAGGCCATGCTTAGTTGAGGGGGGGGGGCATGGAACAAGAAGAATGGAGCTTTATGCCCAGACCACTGAAAGGAGGGAGCTGCATCTGCAGGCTGTACACAGGGCAGGTGAGGAAGAGGCTGCCATTTAGGCTTCTATACATTCCTAAGTCTGAAATGTGAGAGACCCAAGTGAAGGTCTCCAAGAAGCAGTTGTATGGGGGTCTGATTCCAGGGAAGAGAGCCCCAGATGGGGATTTAAGTTGTAGGACCGGGGTCTGAGCTCAGAGGCTTCCAGAGCTTGTGGAGAACTGAGGAAGGAACGGCACTAACGCTCATGCTCGGCCTCTCTATTGATTTATGCCCATCCAGGGGTGTGCAGTATTCCCACAATGGGCTCTCTCCTGATCTGCACTTGTTTACAGGGCCTGGGACAGGCCCAGATGGGCACCCAGGAGCATAGCTCCTACGCAAGACAGAGGTGAATTACGGACACCCACGTTAATTCTCTGCTGCCTGTGTCAAGCTACTTCTGGGTTACATCCCTGAAATTTCAGTGGTAGCAGGGGAAGGCCACTCATCTGTTTGGGGGATGGGAATAAGAAGGAAGCAGCTCCAGCCACCCCAGCTCTGATTTTTCCACAGACTACTCTGGACAGCTAGGAGCCCTGGGTATTTTTCCACTAGTAGAGGATGTGGTGATAAAAACTCCTCCTTAAGGCTGACTCAGCTGCTCTGGTCACCTGCCAAGCTCATGTTCAAGAGGGAGCTGGAGACTCCAGGCGGGGAGGATGGTGCGCCTCCGGTGGGTGGGATCTGGGTTCTGGGCTTCACCTTTATCAGCTCTTGTTCCCAGGGCAGCCAAGCCACTGACAAGGTGGATCTGAGCCTGAGCTCTTGATTGCTACATGTTAAGCCTGTCTGAGGGGCAGATGTGGCCGAGTACCTCCTAATAGGGGGGCTTTACAATCATTATTTGCCTTACTTCCTCCTGAGACCCTGCAGAAAGAGAGGCTCACAGCCTAGCCACTTACTACTCCTGTGCAAGGAAACACCATTGCAGTTAAAGAAGCATAGTGCGACTCTGGATAAGTCCTTTGCCCTGTACAATGGCTTCCTTTTAGGTATAATAGAATTGGAACCACAAGCCTACTTAGATACTGAATTCAGAATGTTTGTTTTTCTTTTAAAAATCATGTGTGTAGCTGGGCGTGGTGGCGCACGCCTTTAATCCTAGCACTTGGGAGGCAGAGGCAGGTGGATCTTTGTGAGTTCAAGGCCAGCCTGGTCTACAGAGTGAGTTCCAGGACAGCTGGGACTACAAGAAGACCCTGTCTCGAAAAGACCAAAAAAAAAAAAAAAATCATGTGTGTTTGTGTCTGTATACAATGCACATGAGTATGTGTCGATGCATACACACACGCCTGTGTGTGCAAGTGCAAGCATGGGCTTGCCATGGCTCATACATAGGTAGAGGTCAGAGTACAAGCTCGGATGTGGGCCCTCATCCTTGTTGGAGACAGGGTCTCCTGCTCATCGCTGGATATTCCACTCCACCAGCTCTCCAAGCCTGCAACTTCCCTGTCTCTGCCTCCCATCTCTCCAAAGAAGCACTATAACTACGGGTGTACCATGTTCAGCTTAATGTGGATTCTGGGGACTTGAACTCAGGTACTTATGTTTGTGCAGCAAGCACTTTACTTACTGAGCCATCTCCTTAGCCCAGAATGCTTGGTTTCTTCTTTTTCTAGGAAGGAAGGGCCAGAATGTTACTGGATTAAGAAAATCTGGATGTCTTGACTTGTTTGTCATTTTATCTGAACTCCGCAGTGTATATAACTACTGTCAGAAACACAGTGAGGCTCCCTGGTAAGCCCATCTGCCCGCAAGCCACGGGGAGTACAGATGCCTCCTGGCTGTGACTTCCCACCTTCTCCTTGATGGCCTGGGCCCTGAGCCACACTTTTCCCACATCCAGAGTAAAGAATGATTTTCACCCCAAATAGAAAAAAAATGTTTCTGTATTTATCAGTTCAAGAGATACAGACACATCTGCTCATATTTACACCCATTCTGCTGCGGCTGTAAAATTGCATATGCTATTTTGATGAAACTGTATCTAAATTTCATTACCAGCCTGAGTAATCATGTGATAATTGCCTGATTTCCAAGTAACCAGGAGGAAGGGATATTTAGTCCTTTTGTTGTTCTTGTTTCTTTTATTTTTTTTAGGCTCAAGATTGCAATAAAACATTGTTCTCTTTACAGTTTTTAAAATGGAAGTCAGCAAAGTATATTTTCAAGGCACTCCACAGTCCATACTAGGGGAGGAAAATGGCTGACTGTACCTTAAAGAAGAAGCTATTGATCATCAGACTAGGCATAGACAAGTCAGACAGAAGGGTTAGCTATATCATTCCATGTTAGGGTATTTGCCTAACAGGCCAGAAGCCTTGGATTCCATTCACAGCAACATATGTAATATGCATACAGAGAGAGAAAGAGAGAGGGGAGATAAATAAATAAATAAATAAATAAATAAATAAATAAATAAATATGAATTTGAGATCAAGGAAAATTTCAATAGAAGAAACAGACTGGGACTTGATACCCCTACCAAGTAGATGTGAGTGAGCAGCCAGCAGCCCCTCTATCAGTTGTGGTGGTTTAGTCAAAAAAGTGCACAGCTCCTCTAAGTCTACCCTGCTATGTGGTTGCCTCTGTGTTTTATTCAGGTAATTCTCAACCTTTAGCAGTGATCAGGGGAGGAGTCAAGTTCTATCTGGCCTCCTCTTACTTTATGGAAGATCACATTTGATAGGTTTAGATGAGCCTAGAGTTTGTACAGGTTGAAAACTGTCCAATAGACGCCTGTTGGGAGAAGTTTGAAAACAGTAGACAGGGCAATTTCTTTCTCTATTCTTTGATTGTCTGGGCACTGTCTTTACTCTTACTTGTGACTACATATGGGCAATAGCCTCCCTCCATCCTTGAATAATCCAATGAGCATACAAGTGAGTCTGTAAATACCTCTTACACCACCTTCAGTAGACAGATTCTCCTCCAGTCTGTCACTCTCAGTACTCAGTAAGCCAGGAGAAGACACCAAGGAAGAAAATAAGACTGGTGAGAGTGTCCAGAGTCAGCAATAGTAACTTAATTGGTTATTCCCAGGAAGCCTCATTCTTAGATCCCTTTCAGTACAATATACCACCACACAAGCAGGCAGACAGATGCAGCTATCTGTAAATGAAGGCTTCCAGGCTAGATATTGAGTAATAATCATCAACTAATCACAATAATACCAACTAATACCCCATGAGCACTGGTTATGTACAGGGAAGTATGTCAAGACTTTCCTGAATTAGCTCACTGACACTCCACAATAACAATCTGGGTATTTTCATTATTCTCACTGGATGGACCAAGAAAGTGAGCAGTGACGAGGGCACCCTTGGGTCAGGCTCCAAGTCTCACACTCTTTTGTTGTGCAATACAGCCTCTTGACCATGCTGCCATTGGTCAGAAGGAACAAGCGAGTCCAGAAAACCTCTTTCCAAGACACAGCAACTAAGTCAGATTACATCAAGTTCAAAAGCATGAGAAACTGGTTCATTGACTCCTCCCATTCACATTTTCCCATCAGAACTCAATTCTATTCTGTTCATTGTTCCTTTTATTCCAGTCTTCCTAAAAAAAAAAAAAAAGTTCTGATTGATGGATTCTTGGAAATTGCTATAATTCAATTGTAATCCTCACCTGTTGAATCATTTTATTTGTTTTTTTTAAAAAGCTACTATGAAGAAGTAAGTCGGACTTTTGTTTCTTTATATATTTATTTGGGGGAAGACTTTGCAGAACTTTGCATGTGTGTCTTGTCTTTTTGAAATTCTACCATTTCCAGAAGGAAATATCCATATTCAAAAGAAAGGAAAACAGAACTCTCAATTTTAGTATTTTTTCTTCAAAAAAGAGCAGACCAGATGCCACTGGAAAGGGTGGACTATTTCTACCTATTCCGGTATTTGACACATATTCTTTGGGTATAAAGCATGTGCACCTGTAACAGATTTACTAGAACACTTAGGTCTGTGGCAGAAAGAAGCATCAGCAGATGGTCCACAGAGGAATGAACAGCTGCACTCAGAGCTATGGAGAGAACAACTAGGTGCAGAAAACAGGAACGGGAGCATGCACATATTAGAAAGGCCAAGGAAGCTTTTTCAAAGAAAGGTGTTTGAGTAAAGTTAACGAGATAGAGACAGAGAGAGAGAGAGAGAGAGAGAGAGAGAGAGAGAGACAGACAGAGACAGAGACAGAGAGACAGAGAGAATGTACAAGGCAAGTGACATCAGGGTGCATTAGGGTCTTATGAGGGGAGAGGTTAAAAGATGAGCATAGTTAGAGCAGAAAATGAGAAGCATGTTCTATGACCAAAGGAGGCAAAACCCAGGCCATAGCAACCAGGGAGATGGCTTAGATGGTGAAGTGCTTACTGCAGAAGCATGGAGATCTGATTTTAATCCCCCAATGTAAAAAACCTGGGCATGGTGGTGTGTGATTGCAGCCCCAGGGTGGAGGAAGACACAGGTATATCTTTCAAGCTTACTGAGCAGCCAGCTTAGCCTACGCAGTGAGCCCCAGGTCCCAATAAGAGATGCTGTTTCAAACACACAAGGTGTATGTCTCCCTTGGAGCAGCAACGCCTGAGGTTGACCTCCAACCTCCAGACATATGCATGCAACTCTTGTACCACCCACAGTGGTGAAAGCATGCATAGGATTCATATAAGCTCAAGCCAGACAAAAGTCCAGCATAGAAGAGCGTTTAGAAGGTCCAACCTTAGCTGAGGGATTATTGAAACCAATAACTACTGGGAGGAGAGTTGGTTTTCTTTAAGGATGTGACACTAGATAGGTTAACCAGCTTCAGTGGATGAAAATAGACCAAAGGACATGTGGGCTCACAACCTTGGCTTGATTAGCCTTAATATATATGACAGAGTACATGAAATCTAGTTCAGGACATAGATTAGAGAGGTAGGCAAAATATGAGGAAAAAATATTGTATGAGATTCTCAAAAATTGAATAAAAAATGGGCTATTGAACTGAATAGAAGTTATCAAAAGAAAAGTGTTCAATATTCTCAGCCATTAGGGAAATCCAAGTTAAAACTACTTTAAAGTTCTATCTCACCCCAGTCAGAATGGCCCGTATCTGGAATGTAAATAACAGCAAATTCTGGATTTGGGAAAAGCAGAACTCATATGCTGTTGTTGACAATCAGCCTGGAGGTTTCTCAGGAAAAAACTTGAAATAGAACTGATAAAGGAACCAGCTATACCACCCATGGGCTTACACCCGAAGAACTTTATTTCCTACTACAGAAACTCTTGCACAACCGTGTTCATTTCTGCTCTAGTCACACTAGCTAGGAAGTGGTCATCAACCTAAATGTCCATGGACAGATAATAAAAATGTGACACATATACACAGTGGAATATTACTCAACTGTAAAGAATAAAGAAAGCATGAAATGTGCAGGTAAATGTATGAATCTGAAAAAAACTACACCAAGTGAGGTACCTCAGGCAAGGAAAGATAAACACCATATGTATCTTGCATATGGGGATCTTAGCTTCATTTTTTTTTGATTTGCAGATTTATATTAAAGCACAAGTGGAAGCCAGGAAATTAGACAGCTGGCTTTGAGGGGAGCATTTTAAGGAAAGGAAGATAGAAAATAGGCAATATAAAAGAGAGTAGAATGCTAGAAGAAAGGCTTCAGCCAGGCTGGGATTTGAAGTGTGGGGAAACCAGCGGGTGCAGGGGAGAGCTAACCCAATGGAAGGGTACATGAAAAGCCATATGGAAGACCACTATCTCACAATCCAACTTCAAATGATAATTACAGAAATTGTAGAATATGTGTGATAAGAAAGAGGAGAGGATACAACTGATGGTTAAAGGATTAAGTAGGGGTGGGGCCACTGGGCTGGGAGAAGGCATGGGTAGTGTGAGTTCACCAAAACTAAGGATGTATGAAAACCCTTGGGCTGAAGAGATAGCCTAGCAGTTAAGAGCACCGACTGCTCTTGCAGAGGACCCGGGTTCGATCCCCAGCACCCACATGGCAGCTAAGAACCGTCTGTAACTCCAATTCCAGGAGAACTCCAGTTCCAGGGGAATCTGAGACCCTCTTCTGACCTCTGCGGCATTGCACGACACAGGTGCACAAACCTGCATGCAGACAGTACATTCGTACACATACAAAAATAAATAAAATTAAAAAAAAAAAGGCTTATAGAAATCCTGTAGATACTAAGCTAATTTCAAAGTGCAAAGTTTCTTTGTTAAGTTTTAATGTCATCATCCCAAAGGTTTGGACAATGCTGTGCCCAGAATACATGTGTTATTAAATGAAAATCACCATGCAAGGCATAAGGTATGTCCCTATGGTCAGAGAGAGAGCAGAAGTCTCAAAACAACACTGGCTATGGCCAGTGCCTGTGATTACCCACCATAACAACATGGTAAGACTCTGTTGCAACTGAAGTGTGTGTTGCAAAACAACACACACTTCAGTTGCAAAACAGAGAAATCAGAGTCCACAGAGCTTAGATCAGGGATTTTCCAGGACCACCTGAAGCACAGGTAGGAGCTGGGTGCTTCAGCCAGGCGAATTGTTTGGTTTGATTCAATCCTCTTGTGTGGCTGTGGGGGCAGAGTCATCCTGCTATGAAGAGATCAAACCTCTGCATCATAGGAATAGAGGAAAGAGAAGAATCCCAAGAGAATGATATTGATCAGATCTTCAACAGAATAATAGATGAAAATTTCCCCAAACTAAAAAAAAAAAAAAGACAAACCAATACAAATAGAAGAATCACTTAGAACTCCAAACAGACAAGATCAGAAAAGAAACTCTCCACGACATATCATAGTTAAAACTCTAAACACCCAAAACAAAGACAAAATTCTGAAAGCCACAAGAGAAAAACAACAAGTTACATATAAGGGGAAACCTATCAGAATTACAACTGACTTCTCAGTGCAAAATAGGAAAGCAAGAAGAACGTGGAGCAAAGCATTCCCAGTGTTAAAGGACAATAGTTGCCAACCCAGGTTACTATACCCAGAAAAAATGTCAATTATAGTTGAAGGAGAGAGAAAAATCTTCCATGACATAAACAAGATAAAATAATACATGTCTAGAAAACCAACCCTTCAGAGAATACTTGAAGCAATTCAAAGGACAGAAGAAAGGAGCAACTATCCTCAGGCACCTAGAAAGAGAAATTAATAAAAGCATAACTGCAGAAGTAGAAACTGAGACCAAAAATGCAAAAGGAAGCAACACACATCTATCAGTTATAATCTTAAATATTAATGGACTAAACTCTCCAATCAAAAGACATAGACTGGGAGATTGGATTAGGAAACAGAACCCATCTATATGCTGTCTACAAGAAACACATCTTACCTTCAAGTATAGGCACCACCTTAAAGTGAAAGGATGGAAAAAAATATTCCAAGCAAATTGTACCAAAAAGAAAGCAGGTGTTGCTATTTTAATATCAGACAAAACAGACTTCAGAGTAAAAGAAATCAGAAGAGACAAAGAAGGCCATTACATTTTTATCAAAGGAATAATTGACCATGAAGATTTCACAATCATGAACATATATGCACCAAACTCTGGTGCACCAAACTTTATAAAGACAATTCTCCAGGACCACAAGGCACAGATTAACCCCAGTACACTCCTAGTAGGGGACTTCAATACCCCACTGAGCCCTTTAGACAGGTCAACTGGACAAAGAATAAACAGAGAAACCACTGAACTGAATGATATGATACACCAAATGGACCTCACAGACATCTACCGAATATTCCACCCTAATACCAGAGAATACACTTTCTACTCAGCACCCCACGGAACATTCTCCAAAATCGACCACATACTGGGACACAGAAGAAACCTCCACAAATACAAAAAGATTGAAATAATTTCATGCATTCTATCAGACCACAGTGCAATAAAGCTCAACATCAACACCAGGATAAGCCCTACTGCCTACAAGAACACATGGAGACTAAACAACACACTCTTGAATAATGAATGGGTCAAGGAAGAGATAAAGAAAGAAATAAAAGCATTCCTGGAACTGAATGACAATGACAATACAACACAACAAAACCTATGGGATACCTTAAAAGCAGTCCTAAGAGGGAAGTTTATAGCCCTGGGTGCCTACATTAGAAAAACAGAAAGAGCACAAGTGAATGATCTAACACTACAGCTAAAAGCACTTGAGAGGCAACAACAGATGAACCCTAAACGCAACAGACAGGAAGAAATAACAAAAATCAGAGCAGAAATCAATGAAATAGAAACAAAGAAAACAACACCCAAAAAGTCAATGAATTCAGAAGTTGGTTCTTTGAGAGAATAAACAAGATAGAAAGAGTTAACTAGCCCAGTTAACCAAAAGAAAGAAGGAACAACTCCAAATCAATACAATCCATTATGAAAGGGGAAATATCACAACAGACAATGAAAAGATCCAGACAATCATATGGGAATACTTCAAAAACCTATACTCTACTAAGTTTGAAAGCCTAGAAGAAATGGATGAATATCTGAAATCCTGGGAATCACCAAAGCTCAACCAAGAAGAGATCAACAGCTTAAACAGACCCATAATATATGAAGGAATTGAAGATGTAATAAGAAACCTCCCAAATAAAAAAAGCCCAGGCCCAGATGGTTTCACGACAGAATTCTATAAAACATTTCAAAAAGACTTACAACCATTATTACTCAAATTGTTCAGAAGGATACAAACAGAGGGGATTCTCCCAAATTCCTTCTATGAAGCCAGCATCACTCTAATACCAAAACAAGGCAAAGATACAATCAAAAAGGAGAACTATAGACCCATCTCATTAATGAACAAAGATGCAAAACTTCTAAACAGGATACTTGCAATCTGCATACAGAACCATATCAAGAAGATCATCCATCATGACCAAGTTGGATTCATACCAGAGATGCAGGGATGGTTCAACATACGAAAATCAATAAATATCATCAAACATGTAATTGGACTGAAAGACAAAAACCACAGGATCATCTTAATTGAGGCAGAAAAAGCCTTTGACAAAATCCAGCATCCCTTCATGCTTAAAGTCCTAGAGGGAATTGGATTGGAGGGATCATTCCTCAATGTAATCAGAGCCATATACAGGAAACCCACAGCCAATATCATCCTAAATGGGGAAATGACAGAAGCATTCCCTTTAAAGGTAGGAACTCGGCAAGGCTGCCCCCTGTCACCACTCCTCTTAAATATAGTGCTTGAAACACTTGCTAGGGCAATAAGGCAAGAAAAGGAAATTAAAGGAGTACTAATTGGAAAAGAGGAAATCAAGCTATCCCTTTTTGCGGATGATATGAATGTTTACTTAAGGGATGCTAAAAACTCCACCAGAAAACTCCTAGAAATGATTAAGAGCTTCAGGAAAGTGGCAGATACAAAATTAACCTAGAAAAATCAGTAGCCTTTCTTAACACCAACAACAAGCAACTGAAGAAGGAATTCAAGGAGACCTTCCCACTAATAACAGCCTCAAAACCAATAAAATACCTAGGAAAAAACCTAACCAAAGACACCAAAGATCTCTACAAAAAAATTTTTAAACCCCTGAAAAAGGAGATTGAAGAAGATATCAGAAGATGGAAAGACCTCCCAAGCTCAGAGATTGGGAAAATTAATATAGTAAAATGTCCATTCTACCAAAACTCTTGTATAGATTTAATGCAATCCCAATTAAAATCCCCAAGAGTTTCTTCACAGGCTTGGAAAAAAAGTCCTTAATTTCATTTGGAAAAACAAAAGACCCTGGATAGCCAAAGCAACCCTGAGTGAAAAATAGCAATACAGGGGGGATCTCTATACCAGACTTCAAACTATACTACAGGGCTATAATCATAAAAACAGCTTGGTACTGGCACAAAAACAGACCTGTTGGCCAATGGAACAAAACTGAAGATCCAGACTTGAGTACATACAATTTCAGCCACCTCATATTTGCCAAGGGGGCCAAGAAGACACAATGGAGGAAAGACAGCATCTTCAGCAAGTGGTGTTGGCAAAACTGGATCACCACCTGTAGAAGAATGAAATTAAACCCCTACCTCTCACCCCGTACAAAAGTCAACTCCAGATGGATTAAAGACCTCAACCTGAAACCCCAAACTCTAAAGGTAATAGAAGAAAAAGTTGGCAGCAGACTACAAGACATAGGCATAGAAAAAGACTTCCTAAATCAGACAGCAGCTGCACAAGAATTAAGGTTTGACAATTGACAAATGGGACCTCATTAAACTCAAAAGCTTCTGTACATCAAAAGAAACAATCAAGGAAGTGAAGAGAAATCCCACAGACTGGGAGAAAACCTTCACCACAGATACACCTGACAAATCATTGATTTCCAGAATATATAAACTACTCAAAAAATGAAGAAAGAAAATAAATGACCACTCAATAGATGGACCAAAGAGCTGAACAGAGACTTCACAAGTGAGGAATTAGAGATGGCTGAGAAGCATCTTTAAAAGTGTTCAGTGTCACTAATAATTAAGGAAATGCAAATTAAAACCACTTTAAGATATCATCTTACTCCAATAAGACTGGCTAGGATCAAGAAAACAAATGATACCAAGTGCTGGAGAGGTTGTGGGGAAAGGGGACACTTATCCACTGCTTGTGGGAATGTAAACTCATACAGCCACTATGGAAAGCAGTGTGGAGAACCCTTGGAAGACTTGGAATGAACTTGGCACCTGACCCAGCCATGCCACTTCTGGGTATGTACTCACAAGACTCATACGCAGAGATACATGCACAGCCATGTTTTTTTCCCCTCTCTTCACAATAGCAAGGAGCTGGAATCAACCCAAGTGCCCCTCAACTGATGAGTGGATAGAGAAAATGTGGTACATCTACACAATGGAGTTCTATGCAGCAGTAAAGAAAGATGACATCATGAACTTTGCAGGTAAGTGGATGGAGCTAGACGATATCATGTTGAGTGAAGTAACACAGTCCCAGAAAAACAAATGATGAATGCTATCCCTCATCTGCGGATGCTAGCACCAATTACCTAATTGTATGGCAAACTGAGTAACGTCAATGTGATCTGAAACAACTTTGCTCTTATATTGTAGAATCCCTTAAAAAATAAACAAAGGAAAAAAAATAGAGAAATCAATTTCTAACCAGAAAAGTTAATTCCTGGTAACTAACTTTCATAGTGCTAGCCAGCATTGTGGAGAACTGAAATGTTAGAGGTTGGAAGCTATATTGATCTTGGGCTATATTTGACCCTCTAAAATAGCCACTTTTCCCCACCTCTGTGTGTGACCTAACATCTTTGTGACTATCCGGTAAAATCCTTTTGGAATATACAAACAGACCCCTCACTTCTACTAAGCAAATCTATGATGTCATCAGATGCCATGTGAGGCCTACTGCAGAGGTTCCTTACTTTGCTGTAATCCACCTACATGAACATACTTAAAAATTACTTTGGTTATTTTCTTTGTTCTGTTACTATAAAAATTCCATGAGGGGCTGGAGAGATGGCTCAGCAGTTAAGAGCACGGACTGCTCTTGCAGAAGACCCGGTTCGATTCCTAGCACCCACACGGCAGCTAAAAACCATCTTTAACTCCAGTTCCAGGGAAATCTGACACCCTCTGCTGACCTCCACAGCATTGCATGGCACAGGTGCACCTACCTACATGCAGACAACACACTCATACACATAAATTTTTTTCCCAAATTGTTACCATGTTGGAGCATGGTATTTAAGGTAACTTGAATTTGTTTTACTGGACCCTTGTCACTCATATTTGGTAAAATCATCTGTCATTCCCTTGAAATTTTTCTATGGATAATTTAAGGAATCTATAAAAGGCTGGCATTACCATGACAGTTTGATGGTGGATCAATATTCAGAAGGTGGTAGGAAGCCATGAAAGCTTACTATTTTTCCACATAGATTTCACCAATAATTCAAAGTGCCAAGTTCAAGTTTTGAACACACTAAAATTCATTAGAGGAGAAAAATTTCAGTAGACAAGACTCTTGAAATCTAGGAAAAACCCTGGATGTTTCTAATTCAGCCCAGTAATTAGCACTTGCTAAGTTGAGTTGTATGCATGTAAAAACAAAAAAAATGAGTTTGAGGCGGGGGCTAAACACAGAAGGCGAGATCCAGATTCTATTGTATTCTGATTCCGCATGACTCAGCCAATCCCTATAGGTTAACTAGCAGTCTAATTTTAAATCTGCAGTCCTCTTAGCAATAAAAAGAATCTCCTAATTAGGTAAGGCTCTTGCCTGTCATTCTCCAATCTTGGTAACATCATAAGAAAGTCATTTGCATTTTGAATGCAACATTTTCCATTTCTAATTCTGTCCCAACCCCCTTTGACTTCCAATAAATGGCCTAATTGTTTTAGATGTGGTAAAGTAAGTAAACCATTTCAGGAACTGAAGTGTAATTCCAGTAAGCAGAGTTAGCTACAATCACAATACTAACTGTCACTCAGGCAGACTGGATCTCAAAGGGATAAAGAATGATAAAACCTCATTTAATTACCATTTGTTCTTCCTGAGAGTAAAATTAGTATAAATTATTTAGACAAGTAATCCATCATGGGGAATATGGCAAAAAAATCTAAGTCTATAATATTAAATAATGTTGACTCAAGACTTTATGGAAATTATAATTACAGAGCAAGAGGATAACATTTGTCCTAATAATACAAATAATGTTTTTCTTCTTGTTTGAATAGCCCTGGTGTTAGATTTCTTTATTCATTGTTTAATTTTGCAGTGCGAAGAGGTTCTAAAATTTCATAAATATTTATTTGAAACCAGTTCATGAGGCAATTGCTAAGTGCTTACTATGCACAGTGCTTTTTGCATTTAACTCTAGCTAGCTCCTAGGGCCAAAAATTGGACTCATGATTGTATTGCTGGTCCATTTCTAAGAGTACTGCAACTGAGAAATGGCTGTCCTTCTTTTCTCCTAACAAAATGTCTTCTAATTTCTTGAAACATTTGGTTCCCCAAATCAGAAGAGTTTGAGAAATGTTTTCCTTATCATGTGAACTTGCAGTAATGTCGGCATCAGGCACGGGACCTATGTCAACTGGGATTAGGTCTCTAAGTGGAGCAAGATAAATGGGTTGAGGTCTGACCCTGGACTAAGAACTACAAAGACTGAGTACTGTTTGGTGAGGAAGAGTATGCTTTGCCTAGGATTCCTAGATATGCTGACTAGACTCCAGCAGATCTATTGGCGCAGAAAGACCTCTGGGATTGGGAGCTTGACTGGATAGGGCTTAGCTTCGATGTTGTAATGCAAGAGTTCTGATGGGGGGTTGAGGCACGGGGGGGGGGGATTGGGTTTAATTGGGAACCATTGTATGAGTTGTACAAATGCACTGGAGAGATGGCCTAGCGGTTAAGAGTGCCGATCGCTCTTACAGAGGACCCGGGTTCGATCCCCAGCACCCACATGGCGGCTGAGAACCGTCTGAAGCTCCAATTCCAGGAGAACTCCAGTTCCAGGGGAATCCGAGACCCTCTTCTGAACTCCGCGGCGTTGCACGACACGGGTGCACAAACCTGCATGCAGACAGTACATTCATACACATACAGAAATAAATAAAATTAATAAAAAAAAAAATTTAAAAAAAAAAATAATAAAAAATAAATAGAAATAACCTTTTGACAGCAACAAAAACAACAAAAAGTTTTCCTTATCTGAATCTCAAGTTCTAACTTATATACTGGTAAGTGAGAAGTCTGACTCCAAGGTTAGAAGAGTTTCCCTTCTATTAAACAGCCTCTTCTCACATTGTACAAATGGGACTTGCAAGGAAGGCCAAAACCAACAGCTAGGTGTGGAACAAGCAGACTCTGATGGTGTAACTGGAATTTGTAAGGGGTGTGAAGCTTAGACAATACACTATAGCAAATCAGCCAGGGAGGAGCGATGGGGGCTGTGGGATGTCTGGAGAGCTGAGAGAGAGGTCCAAGAAAGATGGAAAAATATGACAGCAATGACAAAGGCAAACTCTTCTGAATGCATAATGTCTGGGGAGATAGACTGAGTACTTTTTCTAATCATGTTTAGTCACACATCCACCTTGTTTGCTCATTTCTTTGACTGAGAAAAGTGAACTATAAAAAGTTTGAAAAGATTAACCAGGCATAGTGGTACATGACTGTAATTCCAGCCCTCTAGAGATGGAGATAGGTGGATCAGTAGTTCTTAGTGGAGGTGGTAAGGCCAGCCTGGGCTGCATGAGGTTCTGTCTCAAAAGGAAAAAAATGGAGCTTAGATTGTGGTAAGCCCTAAGTTTGGACTCTGGCTCTATTATTTCCTATAAATAACCCCTCGACCTTACTCCTGTATGCAGCCCTATTAAACTCATTGGGTCACCCCACAAAAAGAAAGTTTTACGTAGGGCACCCACAGATCTGCCAGAGCTGGCAACCTGACCTGGTCTACCTCCAGAGCTCACAGTCTTAATCATTGTTTTCTAGGTTTCACATCTGCAGTTGAGCCTGCTTGGATCATGACCTCAGATATGAATGAGTTTCTTCATGCTCGGCAAATGGCAACTCAACTGACTCAAGGCAAAAAACCCTACATGAGCCTTTCCTGTCATATACTCTCAACTTCTAATCCATCTGGTCAGTTCTTCTGCAAGTCCTATGTCCCCTTGGGTCACTGTTTTCCCGTTCACCCTCTGTCTAGAGTCCTGAGGCCAGTCTCTATTTCTAATATTAGCACAGTGACCTCTAGGTGGTCATCTGGTTTCCACTTTTGACTCCCTACTCATTTCCCATTTGGCAGCAAGAATAAACACTTGAAGGGTAAATTAGATCATGACAACACATCTCCTTGGTGGCTTTTCACTGCTTTTCATGCAGCACTGGGAAGACCAACTGGGCTTTTACATATACTGGGAAAATTATTCTCCACAGATAAACAAGCCCTGTCCTTCTAGTATAATTTCTGAATCACAGCCCCTTATCCTGTCTTTTTCTTTAAATTGCCAGCCCCAAAGTCATTACCTAGAATACATTCAGTTGCAGAATATTGAAGAATGTATGACTGAATGAACAAATAATTAGACAAAGAAAGTCTTGGAGAAATTAAGTCAACTTAGTCCTGAGTCTGTGCTTGCACCACCAGCAGTGGATAGAGACAAACCTCTCAGAAAATGCAGAATTGAAGAGCTCAGGGGTTAAAGGCAAGTTGACATTTAAGCTAAGCTTTAAAATGGGATTCTGACACATCGACAGGGAGGCTGGGGTAAAGAGGAGGGTACAACGTAGGCAGAGTGGTGGGAAAGTCAGGGCTCTGATGTGCCCTTACAAAGAACAAATGCCACCTTGACAGAGATGGGCAAAGGAGAGAAGCCGGCTGACACAGTGACCTTCCTCTCTGCAGCTTTCTGCTCCCAGGAGTATTTTTGCAACAGATGCCAGAACTAGAAGAGTCTTAAATGTGTCTTTTTATGTTTTTAGTTTAGCTGTGGCAAGGCAAAATCCACTTTTGCTCAGATTTCGTTACTTCTAGGCTGCCTTGGACGCTGACCACACAGACACAACAAAACATGCTGGTTGGTGGAGAAGACTGGGAAGCAGGAGGTTGGGTCCCTAAGTTATTGTGGGGCCTTTGGCAGGTAATTGCACCTGGTAAGACCTGGCTGTGACACTCCATTTCCAAAATGCTATAATTTGGAACAGAAGTTTGGTTACCCCCCCCACATACATTGAGTCACCTAGTAATTCACTCAGCTGTTCAGTCACGCCACTGTTGATTGGTCATTTGGCTGATGAAGAACAGATTTGGTTTTGTTTCCCAGGACTCCAGCAAAGTATCAATTACCAAAAAGTTTTCCTTCCTCAAAGCTCTGGAGTCCAGAAGTTCAAAATCAAGGTGTTGATAGGGATTGCTCCCTACAAATGCTGCACAGACAGGGAATTCTTCCTTCCTTGCCTTCTCCAGCTTCCAGTGGTGGTGTGCCACTGTGGACCACCTATTTCTATGCTTGCCTTCATGTGGCTTTCTCTGTGTTTCTCTCCTGAGAAGATTGGTAGTAGTTGGTCCACTGCAGGGAGGTGCACACAGCCCAAACCCAGCCAACTTTGACTCAGAAAAAAAAACAAAACTTCCATCATTTTCGAGGTGTGGGACTTTGAAAAATGTACTAAAATGTGATCATTTAGGTTTTACCAGAGGATTAAATGAGAATATATATGTCAGACCTTTTGACATATGGCAATCAGTATCTAATAAATGTCATACTCATATGATTATTGTTCTCTTTAACAAAGTACTTTCTATTTGTTATCATTTAACCCTTTTTTGAGGGGATTGAACCCAGGGCTCTAGGCATGCTAAAACAAGCACTCTGCCACTGAGCTACATCCACAGGCTTTGGTGTTTTGAGACAGGGTTTCACTAAGTAGCCACGTTGGCTTTGAACTGACAGCACTCCTGAATGCTAGTATTACAGGTGTGAACCACCATTGCTAGCAAATCACTTCCAGTGATGAAGTTATCTGCCTCCCCAGAAAACAAATGTGTGTCTACACCAACCCACTACAAAGGAGAGCAAGGGTGGTTGGCTGGAAAATTAAAACCTAAAAACCTTTACATAAAAAGCACAAATTTAAACTACTCAGATACTCTCTTCCTTTATTGCATTGTCCAGATAAATGTTCGGTTGCCAACATAATGGCACCCAAATAGAAAAAGGCTGGATTTAAGGTTCATTCAATACCTTTTTACTTTTTAGTCTTCAATTTCAGGTTCACTCAGCTTTCATGGAAAGGTGGTTAATATAAAAGGTTCTTGGTCTAAGAGTCCATTATACTTAAAACAATTACTTCAACTGTTGAAAGTTTGAAACTAGAAATACACAATTTGTAGACTTTTGCCTTGGTCCATAGTCCACATGCCTCAAAGAACACAGACCCTCCCTGCAACGACCAGACGTTTTCTGGCCTGACCTTTGCTTGCCTCTCCAGCTTCCTATTCACCAGTTAATTCAGCAAGTACTTTGGAGCAATGCAGTTTGTCTACCATTCAAAAGATACACTCTTTTGAACATTAAGTGCACGTCCAATGACTTATTAGATAAATCAAATGTTTCTTCTTTCCAATGTTCTTGAGATGTTGAACTTGATTCTAAGGAGTCTGACCATGTCTATTTTGTGTATTATAGGTCAAGCTATAATCTCTTACGACACAAGGAAATAGGACAGCAGTTCTTTCTCTTCTGTAACCAGCTAGGATTTCTCAGAGTGGGCTTGAAGAAGTGGTTTTAGAGCTTCTCAAAGCTTCCCTCTGATGTTTGAAGAATATGTTCTGTGTAATAATTTATGCTAAGTGCTCTCACATCATGCCACTTGAGCAAAGGACTTGGCTTTTATTATCCTATAACTCAGGAGACCCAGGTCAAAGCAAGGCCTGAAACTCTTCAATCACTTGGATTTGACTTTTACACCCTGTGTGGTGCCCACAGCTTTTCCGTCTTGTTCTCATTGCGTGCATTCCATTTGGGATACAGGACAGGATTAACAAATGTTGTTGAGATGAAGAAAGAAGGAAGAAACAAAGGAAAGAAGGAAGGATGGAGGGAGGGAAGGAAGAGGAAGGGAGGAAGGGAGGAAGGGAGGAAGGAAAGGAAGGAAGGAAGGAAGGGAGGAAGGAAGGGAGGAAGGAAGGGAGGGAGGAAGGGAGGGAGGAAGGAAGGGAGGGAGGGAGGGAGGAAGGAAGGGAGGAAGGGAGGAAGGGAGGGAGGGAGGAATGGAGGAAGGGAGAGAGGAGGAGAGGGAGAGAAGGAAGGAAGGAAGGATGGAGGGAGGGAGGGAAGGAAGAGGAAGAGAGGGAGGAAGGGAGGAAGGGAGGGAGGAAGGAACGGAGGAATGGAGGAAGGGAGGGAGGAGGAGAGGGAGGGAAGGAATGAAGGAAGGAAGGAAGGAAGGAGGGAGGAAGGAAGGAAGGGAGGAAGGAAGGAAGGAAAGGAGGGAGGGAGGGAGGGAGGGACGGAGGGAGGGAAGAAGGGAAACATTTGATACTTCAGAGTGAGCTACATTCTTCCTTGAACTCTGCTTCCAACTCACTGCTTGGCTGGCTCTACCTTTATCTCCTAATTCATACTACTCATGGGTTTAGACTGTCATTGCTCCCTCTCAAGTACAGATTATCATGTTCTAACGTGGTAGAACCCTCTGTCCAACACTTCAGTCAGACTCCTACTCTCTCCTTCTCTGTCTCTTAGCTCAGGCTCCCAAGAAAGAGAGAATCATGATGACTGTTTTCTGTGTTCTCTGTTTTGACCCTGTCACATCTCAAGTCATTAAGAGCTTGATTTGCTTTTTGTCTGCAACTCACTCTTAAGCCAATCAGCATTGCTGGGGTTTCATAGAGATAAGATATTTCCTTTGTAAACATAAATAAAGCAAAGATAAAGGAGAACTCTCAAGAGGAGCCCAACCAAGGTCGTACAACCAAAGGTCTTTTAGTGGTAGCATCTCATTTCCATACTGGCCAATACATTATAAAAAGATAGACACATCTGAGACCGGAGTGGTCTCAGCAGAATGTCAGTGAAGCCAATAAAATGCATCATCCGTATAGTGTGGGAGACTAAGTCTGACTCATTCCAAGAAAGCTGTCTCTGTCGAGTGCCTATATCTCCTCACATGGTCTGCTCTCCCTCTGTTATCTCTATGCCAGTGAGTGATTTTACACAATGAAAACATCCCTATAGAAAAACCCAGGTGTAATATGCTCACTGTCATTTGAGAAGAGCTGTACTGCTTTGTCATTTCACAGGCTTCAGAAAAGAGATGGAGTAGACAAAGAGGTTGCTATGCTTTGTTAGAGTAGTCACTATACCATGGGTGTTGCCACCAAAAACGGGATGAAACGAGTTCTTCCTAAATCTTTCCAAGCTGGATATTTGTTTAAGTGGAGATTTTGTGACTAGGAATTCATAAGGTTGAAATGATGCAGTGACTATTCTTCGGAGATAATTCCAAGGTCTGCACTCAGCAGCCCAACTGCATCATTTTCGTCCATTTCCCTGAAGCTCACAGATAATATTCTATTTATCGTAAATCAATCAAATCTCTCTAGGGATTTCACCATCAACTCAAATGTAATTATATAAGCATGCAGGCTTCCTAACTGTGCATGTCTTATGCTAATAGAAAAATACATCTTCACCATAATGCAGAAAGAGAAAGGTTTATAAAAAGCATATTAATATACTATGAATAACGGTGTTAGACCTCAGACTGGATACATAGATCTTAGCAAAAGAAATAAACGATTAAGGATATGTGGTTAGAGCATTACTGTGGTTGGAATTACCCCACAGTAACCTCTCTTCTTCTAATGACGTTGACCCTGCTTCAGCCTTTAGTCGGAGCATACTTCTTCAAATCCTAGGAAATTGCCAGCTTCATCAGCACTAAGCAACGCGAAACCGGAGGGTGTGAGCCAGTCTTTTTTTTTTTTTTATTTTTTTTTATTTTTATTTTTTTTTTTTTTTATGAGCACTCTTAAGGAACCAATCAAACAAACAAAAAACAATGGAGTCCCAGGTCTCCCTGGCTTGTTTCAACACAGAAGACCAAGTGCCTCCTGCTGTGAACATTCTTTGATTCTCTCCCTTAGAATTGTCTCTTAAATTACCTTCTACCAATCTCATTTTGAATAGATACGTTAAATGCACATGCTATTTTGCTGATAAAACTTCATGTTCAAACCAAATTATAACCTTTATTTTAGCACATTCTAATGTCTTTACCTAATAAATAAATCTTTCTCCCACTTCTGGGACAGGCATACCAAGTGTTTTGTTTTTATAATCCATAGCATTTGGAATTTACCAGAAGTCACAATGGAGCATGGGGGGGGGAAGCAAAGCTCAGAGGTCTGAGGTTGTGACAGATCAGTTCACTGGAATCTCCACTGTGGCATGCACTTTATGCTTCTCAGTGAACAAGATGGGAGACTGAGAAGTGGGGAGCTCCTCAGACATATCAGCTATTGATATCCTTCTCCGACCATCTCTACACAATTCATTCAGTATGGATCCAGCTGCAGAATGTCTGAGTCAGTGAAGTACTTGCCTTACAAGCATGAGGACCTGAGTTGAATCACCAATGTCCACATAAGAAAGGATTCAAGGATGTGGCATCCACTCGTAATCTCAGCACAGAGAAGCGAAGAGGCAGGTGGATGCTTTGGGTGCTCTGGACAATGAGACTAGACTCTATGGTGAATTTAGTCTAATCTGTGCCCCTGAGTTGAAAACAAACAACCAACAACAAGATAGACAGTACTTCAGGTATTATGTTAGAGCCTGGACTCTGGTCTCCATATTTATGTACATACACACACACACACACACACACACACACACACACACACACACACACACACACTTGCTCAAATCCAGCTACGTTCATGCCATTTTCAGCTTCTATAGTAAAAGGACAAAGGAATGGGTTATGGATTATGATAAAATTATTGAAATATCTGGCATTTAAAAATGTTTATTCTGGGGCTGGAGAGATTGCCTAGTGCTTAGGAGCGTCGACTGCTCTTGCAGCGGACCTGGGTTCCATCCCCAGCACCCACATGGCGGCCAAGAACTGTCTTTGACTCCAGTTCCAGGGGAATCCGAGACCCTCTTCTGACCTCTGCAGCACTGCACATCATGGGCGCACAAACCTGCATGCAGATAGTACATTCATACACATAAAAAAGTAAATAAAATTAAAAAAATAAAATAAAAAATAAAAAAATATTTATTCTGGAACTGAGTGTGCATCCCAAGCGGCGCTGGGCTCCAGAGCCAGTCGAGTGCCCGCACTGGGTCTGCGTGGCTCAGGCTTTGGTTCCTGCTGCCATACACACAGAAAAAAATGTTTATTCTATGAGGAGACAAGAGATCGAGTGGTTTATACATTGTATACACTTGTTGATATTGTACATAGTTACTTGTTAAAATAGTGATAATCTTTTGCTTAAAAAGCAAACACTGATATTCCATTAAATTACATGTAAATAATTAAATCTCCAGCTGATAAAGAGAAATCAGAAGGGATAGATACTGGAATGTCTACTTTAACTAGACCTTGGATTGTGAGCAGTGAGTGAGTGGGAGGACATACTTGATCCCAGACACATCCTTCTTTCAGAGATGCTTTGGGGAATTGAAAGAAGACAAGTGTTTGCTTCAAGACCTACAATTCAGATCAATTTGATTTGGCACAATTTACCATTTGCTAGATTGCAGTGTTGCATTCTGGGCTAAGACACATCACAAGAGCCACATGATAGCTGGAATCTGTAAGTGAGGTGAGAAGACTGTCATGCCATGCTATAAGAATCTCTCTCTCTCTCTCTCTCTTTTTTACCATCTTGATCTCTTGTTCTCGCTCTTTCTGATTTTCAAACTGGTTATTTAATCAAAAGATTGTAAAAACCAGCAGGAGAATTTTTGCTACCCATTAGTTTTTTTTTTTTTTCAAAAATAGTTGAAAAAGCTATAAAAGGTGAAAATGTTATATTTCTAAGATTTTTAAATTTTTATTGTTTTTATTTTATGAGTTGATCGTATTGCCTGCATGCATGGAAGTGCTCCCATGTTGTGCAGTGGCTTACAGAGGCGAGAAGAGGGAGTTGGATTCCCTAGAACTGGAGTTACAGACCGTTATTAGCCTCTACACGGGTGCTGGGAACTGAACCCAGATCTTCTACAAGAGCAGCCAGTGTTCTTAACAGGATCCTAAGCCATCTCTCCATCCCCTTATTTCTAAGTTTCTAGAAAATAATTTTATTTTTAGTGGCTTTGGGGAGAAAAGTATTGGGTTTGGGGGTGTGTGTATGTTTTTTATTGTTATTAAACTTTTTCCATACATCATACATCATTTCTCAATTGAATCTAGAGTCACTTCTCTTTTCATGCCCCCTGACCCCACCGGAGTTCCCGCACTCTGCCACACATGTCCTGCATCTCTTTCTGAGTCTTTCCAGAGCAGAGGGGTTTTTTTCCAGTTCTTTCATTGTTGTTGTTCTCCTCAACTTGTATTGCTTCAATACACACACACACACACACACACACACACACACACACACACACACACATAATTATATACATACATACACATATCACCTGAATTGGAGGATTTTTTTTTTTTGCTAAAAGATATCATGTGGGGCTGGAGAGGTGGCCTAACGGTTAAGAGCACTGACTGCTCTTGCAGAAGACCCGGGTTCAAGTTCCAACACCCACATGGTGGCTGAGAACCACTTTAACTCCAGTTCCAGGGGAATCTGAGGCCCTCTTCTGACCTCCTCGGCGTTGCAGGACACAGGTGCACCAACCAACATGCAGACAGTACACTCATACACATAAAAAAAATAATTAAAAAAATAAAAAAGAGATTTTTTTATTTATTAATAAAAAAAGATTTTTTATTTTTTAATAAATAAAAAAATAATAAATAAAAAGGAGATGTTTTTTATTTATTATTATTATTTATTTATTTTTAAGGGATTCTACAATATAATAACACAGTTGTTTTCAGATAACATTGATGTTGCTCAGTTTGCCGTACAGTTAGGTAATTGGTGCATTTTGCAAGTATCTATGTCCAAATTTTGAACAACCCAAGATTCCCATAGTCCAGTTGGAGAAGCTTGTATGCACAGGCATGTTGATCAATTAGGAGTCCAGACTATATTGCTGTAGTCTCATGATTCACCCCTATCTCTCTACAGCCCTTACATTCTACCACACCTCCTCTTCCACAGTTTGTCCCCTGGGCTTTGGGAAAGGGGCACAAGTGGTTGAGAAGTAAACAGTCTACTTTATTTGGAGTTGTCATTTTGGACTCTAGTCTGTTCAGGTTGTTTCCCTTCATGGGTTGACAGCTTTTCCAGTGATACCTTTTTAGTCATACTAACAAAGCACAAGCAATTGGATGTATAAGCATTTAAGCAGTACTAATTATTATGTCAAGCTAAGCTGTGAGCATAGACACAGATGCTTGGATGGTATGCTAATCCGCAAACTGTGGTTTCTCTATAAAGGGTGACAAGTTCTTATTGTGGCTTATAACATCTCCTAACCACTA
>VZQC01015743.1:3065508-3087705 GCA_009823505.1 Rhizomys pruinosus
TTTTTTTTTTTTAGTACAAGCATCCTTCATATAAAACCAATTTGCAAGCAGTTGTGCCCCAGCCCACACAGCCCAAGGCTCCCACCATCCAGCTGGAGGGGCTTGAATGTTCAATCAAATTGATCAAATAAGTGTCCAGACTATATTGTCATACTTTTACCGTTCACCCCAATCGCAGCCCTTACATTCTACCACTCCCCTTCTTCCGCAGATTGTTCCTTAGGATTAGAAACGGGGCACAGGTGGAGGAGAAGTACAACAGTCTACTTTGTCTGGTGATGTCGTTTTGGACTCTGATCAGTTCTGGCTGTTTCCTTTCATGAGCTGACTGTTTGTCCAGGGATAACCTTTCAATCCTACTAATGAAGCACAAACGATTAGATATATAGGTATTTAAACATTGCTAGTTACTATGGTAGGTTACTTTGGCATAGACACAGATGTTTGGATGGTGTGTTAATCCCTGGATTACTTTTTTTTTCCTGAGAAAGATGACAAGGTGTTACTGTGGCGTATAACATCTCCTAATCACCAGAGGGTATAAGCTTGTGGCAACATCCATGAATTATTCCTCCAAGGAGAGGGCTAATAGTCAAATAAATTTGGGATATACAGACATATGGCTGCCACTGCTGCACGGTATCTCCAAGCAGGTGAGGTGTAGCTGATGTTGGTGGAGGAGTCTTGTTTGACTCAAGGAGACCAACATTTGCTTTATTGGTTCAGTGGCCTTTGGTAACACTCTATGGTATTCCAGAGACCAACTGTATACTTGTAAGTGCGGTCTCGATACAATCTTCCCATGCTTACAGCAGGGCAGGCCTTACTGCCTCTCTCTTGCAGATATCCCAGTTTACAGGCAATAAGGCTTTACCTTTTGGGGGGGCATATATTGTTTTAACTCAGGATCAATAAGTGAATTCTAAATCAAGAGAAGTAGTGGGTTTTTTGTTTGTTTGTTTGTTTTGTCTTTTTGAGACAGGGTCTCCCTGTAGCCCCAGCTGTCCTGAAACTCACTCTGTAGACCAGACTGGCCTTGAACTCACAGAGATCCACCTGCCTCTGCCTCCCAAGTGCTAGGATTAAAGGCGTGTGCCACCACACCCGGCCAGAAGTAGTGGTTTTTAATGTCTTACTATTGAATAGACACTTTTTCAGTTGAATATTTGAACAGAATTAACTTAACTGAACAAAACAAATGACTAATACTGACTGTTCCCCACCCCATCGCCCCCTCTACACTTACACTCCTAGCTGTGATTGTCCACCTTGTGCACTGGCCCAGCCTGGAATCAATCCTGTTCCTCTAATAAAAAAATCAACAATATGATGTGTAGTTGGGCTGGCTAGACTTCAGTGTATACATTTTCATGTAAGGGCATATGGGAGCAGATACTTGGCTGGATAGGTCTTATCTTGCATAGTGGAATACATGAGGTCTGGTGGGGGATTGAAGGGGATAGATGGGGGAGGGGTCTAACTTGATTGAGAACTGTGCTATGAAACTACAAAACCTCAATAAAAACATCTTAAAAACCAACAGTGAGCATATGAAGCACAGACCAACTGACTATTCATACCTGATCTGAAATCAACCTCGGTTCACAACCACAAAAACAGAACTGAACTTCCACCCAACAAAGGCAGGCTATGATTTCATATCAGACACAACTAACCAAAGAAATGAATATGCCCAGGTCACAACAAAAACACACATGCTATGAAAAATAAGATAACCTGTTCCCACCAAATCCCCCAAGTCCTATAGAAATGGGCTACAAAAGGAACTGTCCAGAGGATCCCCAGAACACAAAACTTAAAAGGGCAGTCATAAACATGATCAAAGAATTTGAGGAACTTAAAGAGCACTCAAACAAACACCTCAATGAACTCAAGGAGGATACGAATAAACTCCTGACTGAAGCCCAAGAAAATGCAAATATGCAAATGAATGAAATGATAAAGACAATTCAGGTTTTGAAATTGAATTGAAGAAAGAGTAATATTGAAGAAAACTGAAGCTGAGATGAAGGTGAGACTGAAAAGCCCAATAACCCAGCTGGAGAAATGGCTCCGTAGTTAAGAGCACTGATTGGCCAGGCGTGGTGGCGCACGCCTTTAATCCTAGCACTCGGGAGGCAGAGGCACGCGGATCTTTGTGAGTTCAAGTTCTCACAGAGTGAGTTCCAGGACAGCTAGGGTCACAGGGAGACCCTGTCTTGAAAAGACAAAAAAAAAAAAAAAAAAAAAAAGAGCACTGATTGCTCTTGCAGAGGACCCAGGTTCAATTCCCAGCACCCACATGGCAGCTGACAATTGTCTGTAACTCCAGTTCCAGGGGATTCGATGCCTTCTTCTGACCTCCTTTGGCATTGCATGACCTGTGTGCATTTGCACACATGCAGGTAATACACTCATACACATTAAAATAAACAATAATACATAGAATACTCAAAAAAGAAAAACCCAATAATCCAGTTTAAAGTCAGAAAGTGTTGCCAGCAGAATGGATCAAGTAGAAAACAGAATGCCAGGACTTCAAAATGAAGTAGAGGAATTGGACACTCAAGCAAAGAGTATGGAAAACATTTAAATATTTCATTTAATTTTTATTTTATATGTATGAGTGTTTTGCCTGAATTTGTGTTGTGCACCCATGTTGTGCAATACCCAAAGCGGCCATAAGAGGGCATAAGATCCCCAGAAACTGGAGTTACAGATGGTTATTAGCCACCATGTGGGTTCTGGGAGCCGAAGCTGGGTCTTCTGTAAGAGCGGCTGATGCTCATAATAACTGATCAGTCTTTCCCCGCCCCTATGATACTTTTTTAAACATAGGAAAGGAACATGCAGGAACTGAGACACCACGAAAGACCAAATCTATGAATTATAGGCATAGAGGAAAGAGAAGAATCCCAGGTTGATGTCATTGACCATATTTAACAGGATTATAAAAGAAAGTAATGTAAATTAAGGAAAGACATACCCAGTTTCAAGAAACACACAGAACACCAAATAGACAGGAACAGAATGGTAACTCCACATGACATATCATAGTAACAACATTAAATGTACAGAACAAAGAGAGGTTACTGAAAGATAGATGTTGGAAACAATGTTATATTAGAGGATTCCACCAGAATTACATGAACTTTTCAGTGGAAACTTTAAAAGCCAGAAGAGCCTGGAGAAAAGAGTCCCAACTTCTAGATGACCATAGGTACCAACCCAGACTATTTTACCCAGCAAAACTATCTGCCATAGTGGAAGGAGAAAGAAAAACCTTCCATGACATAAAAAGGCTGAAAGAATTCATGTCCACAAAACTAGTCTTATAGAGAATACCGGAAGCAACATTGTGGGCTGAAGACTTTTTTTTTTCTTTTCTTTTTTTTTTATGTGTATGAGTGTATTGTCTGCATGTAGGTCTGTGCACCCGTGTCATGCAATGCGGTGGAGGTCAGAAGAGGGCGTCAGATTCCCCTGGAACTGGAGTTCTCCTGGATGCTCTGTAAGAGCAGTCGGTGCTCTTAACTGCTGGGCCATCTCTCCAGCCCGGGCTAAAGAGTTTTGTCAGCAAAGTCAAGAGACCCATCATGTCAAGGCAGTGTCCCCAGACATCCCTCAGTCCAAATTCATCCACTAGAGTCAGGTCAGCCTATCTAGAGTCCTTCCCTTTAAGAAGATCAGCTCTTCCTCACCCAGCAGTAATCAGCTGCCAATAATTCTTCAGATAAGATTGGGGCTTGTTGCTCATTTCCACAGTCCTGTGCTGGAGTTCTGTCTGCTTGACTTTGCATGGGTCTTGTGCATGCTGACACCATTGCTGTAGGTTCAGATAAGCAAGGTCCCAGGAGCTTGTACAACTCTATTCCTATATGGCCATGCACCTCCTCCCTGGCCCCTACAATCTTTCCAACCCTTCTTCTGCAATAGTCCCTGAGCCCTGGGTGGGCGAAGTTTAGTATACGAGTCCTGTCCAAGGACCCACACTCTGCAGACTCTTACTACCTAGGCTTTGGCCATTAGTGATCTGTTGTGGTCCTAGCCTTGCCAGTTTTATCTTGGGGGTCATCAGCAGCTATCTAATTGGACTTAAAACCCTCTCTATGGGAGGGAGCTTTTGTGTGGCACTGTAATCATAACCAAATATACATCGTGGCTGAAGAGGTCATAGAACCTAAAAAAAAAAAAACCTTATTTATGTTATATCCATAGACAAATGAAATTTCTTACTGTATGCTAAATATGGATACTTACATTTGTAGATTTACCACTCATCAAAGAGGCTTCTTTGTGCAACAGATGGAGGCTATTGCAGTTTCACAACTGGTCATGCACAGAAAATATGTATCTGAGAGATGCCCATCCCTAAGTAACACATCTACATTGCGACCTGTATACCTAAGTCTCACGTAACATAGTGGAACAGGGGGTAGAGAGGATACTGATGCCTACTTCAACTCTCACCGGCAAAGCTTCCTCATGCAGCAAAGAGTGAGGCACACAGAATAGGCCACAACTGGCTAAGTTTTAGAGAACAAGAGACTACAGACTGTGTGTCTCTTGATAAGACTCCTAAATTAAATCTCACTTATCCACCACTCAGACCATTGTGGAAGAGGGAGACAGAATGATTGTATGAGCCGGGGTTGGTGCATGAACATAGGGAAGCAGTCTTCCAGGCCTCTCGGAACTTGCTCATATGAACTCGCACCAGTGGAGACAGCATGCACAAGACCCATGCAGACTCGATAAAATAATACATAACTGGGGAAACCGGGAGTTGGTCCAACCTTAGCCGAGGAACTGTTGGCATCTGATTACTGGGGTGTGAGGGAGAGTTGACGTTCTTTAAAGAAACGACTCTAAATACACTGACTAGACTGCAGTGGATGAACTTCCACCAAGGGGCATCTTTATACAAAAGCTTCAGTCAATAGGTCTTAACACATGTAAAAGAATGCATGAAATCCAGTGTGGGGGCTATGGGAGTATAGATGGGGGAGGGGGAATAAATATAATTAATACTGTATGAAGTGCTCAAGAAAATCAATAAGATATACATTAAAAAACAGAGGGGCATGTTTGTGAGGGTGCTTCCAGAGGGGATTGACAGAGGGGTCAAAACCTGTCTTCAGCATCTGTGTGGCCCAGACACGCAAGGGTTTGAGGGAAACCCTGTGCATTTCCTTGCCTTCATTGTTCTGTTCAGAGCATGTGAGTCTGCTGCTGTTGCTGTGATTCCCCCAGACATCAGGCTCTTCAGATTTTCAATATGGACTCAATACAAGTGACTCTCCGAGGATAGGCATTCAGTGTCGTGTTAGGACTGCTGGGATGCCGAGCTTCTTGGACCCAGGAGATTTGAGATCATCTGCCTCCCCATATATAGACAGGCATTGTTGTATTACATAAACCTATTGTGTAAGCCAGTCTAAAAAGCAATCCCATTCTGTTGTTTCTATTCTTCCAAAGAATCCTACCTGATATATGGAAAGAACATGGGAAAATGAGGAAGGGGAGACGGGTTTTACCTACCATGTAACTCAGAAGTGTGGATGTAGGAATCACTCAAGTATGGCTTAGCACAGGAGTCCCAGAAACACCATCTCACTTGCTCTGATTCTAAATGCCATCGCCTGCTGGCAGGCACTGTTTCAGTGAGACTGTCCCTAATGTGATGGCATAAAGGGTTGCCACACACTCCAACCTTTTATTCCACCTACTAGTGATATCAGTAGTAATAGCCTCTTATTGTCAATTTACTCAACAAATATCCCAGAACGGATTCCCACTGGCTTAACTTGGCTCCCATGCCCTGAACTAATCCCTGTCACAAGAAGGATGGCATGCATTTCCTGTCAGCCCTGGGTCAATTGCCACCCTTCCCCTAGGCACTTGGCCCTGAGCAATGCTAGTTCCACTCAACCCATATTGTTTTCAGCTGGGAAGAGATAACTCACTGAAGAAATCTAGGGTGCCATTTCTAAATAAAGAGGAGGAAGATTCTGTTTAAAATTTTCAAAATGCTCAATTGCTCTGACAATCAAATAGCTAGCTAATAAATTGGGGCATTGGGTGATCACAGAGACTGTCACCATTTTCCTGTATCATCCTGTATCATCGAGGGGACACTGCAAACATCTTAGCCTAAGCTGGACATGATGTAGACTTTCAACATCAGCCAGCCAAGTGCAGGTTTGAAGCTATTTTCTTTCAGGCAACAAAGCAGAAGCAGATGAAAGACCCATCTTTGAATGACCTTCATGCACTATGTTCCTCTTCACAAAATTTCTTTCATTTTTCTGAGGTTCAGGTTCTTTTAGAAATAGTTCCCTAGCATTAAGGAACAATAGGGACTTCCTACATCGCATACCCAAGCTTGGTTTCTATATATGGCATGAGGCTAGTCCGTCAGTCAGTCTAATTGTCCTTCATAGTGCACAGTGGTAGCCCACACTGCTGTGTACTTTCTAGAATCCAGCCACTGATGAGAAAACGCTGCCAACAACCTTCAGGCAGATACTATGGCTGTGCCCATTTTGAGAGATCCCACAGCTGTGAACTGTAGAGTCAGGGATCAGGGAGAGAGTCAAGTTTTATTTGTGCTTCACTTACAAACATTTGGAATTGCTTTTCTGAATATTCACATGTAGGAAGATCCACTCTGAGTAGTACCATTGGATGTTATCAGTCACATTTTATTTTTAAAAATAAGGTTTTCCGAAGGGAAAGAGGAATGGATCATATTTTCCAATTTCCACCTAAGGATCCACAGTAAGTCCTGGCTCACTGACAATATTGGGCCCTTCAGAATTTTAAGGTCATACCACATAGGAAGACAAGCCTGTGTAGCTATTTTAGAATAAAGCCATTGTGGCCAGATTGTCTCTGATCCAATACAAGCTCCATTTCTTACATACAGGTTATGTTAGCACCTCTCAGCCCTAGTTCCTGTCCCCAAGAGTTCCTGTAAATATGAAATTGGTTACTGTCTGTAAAAGTGCTCAAAACACTAGATGGCCTAAAATCCATATTCAGAGAACCCACTTGGACAGAATCCTTTACTATCACTTGTTAGGATTTTGTATCCTATATAACAATGCAGAAATTTATCCAACCCACCAGGTAGCAAATGTATTGATCTCTCTTTAAATACAACTTTACCAAACTCTTTTTATTTTGCTTGTCTTTTTTCCTGCTTTAATAACTCTTTTGCTTCTGATGACTTTGGATTCTTTCTGTAGAATCATTCATCCAACTTAGCAATGGGCATGACATAGCAGTGTTCAGTGGAAGGCTAGTGTGTTGTAATCAGTAGAGGCAGTACCGCGGGCCAGGACACTCATGGCCTGTGACTTCAGGCCAGTCACTCACATTATCTGAGTACTATTTTCTTACCAGAAGAATGATGGACAGGACAATAGGAACACATCCCTAACTGACATGATACAAAATAGGCTACTATTGTCAGGAGGAAGAAACAGTCCCATTCGCTAATGATGTAATAGCCTCAGTCTTTTCACACTGGGCCCTCCTAATTTGCTTTTTGGCTATGGGTCCAACGTCTCAGCCCTACCAGAAGATTTTGCCTTGTTCTATGATGGTCTTTGTGGGCAGATAATTTATGACTACAGAAATCTTACTAGACAACCTTAGTTTCCAAACACAGATATTTACATATCTACTTTTAAAATTACTTTTAAACTATTCTTTGAAAATCTCATTGATAAAAAAAGAAAATCTCGTTGATGTACTTTGATCATATCCACCCCTACTCTCTTCTTGCAACTATTCCCTTTGTCCCTTCTAACACATCTCCCTCTAATTTCATGTCCTTTTTTATTTTAACAACACACTGATTGCAGTTAGTGCTCAGATATATATGTGGCTGTGAGGCCATCCACTGGAACATGGCCAACTTACCAGTATTCACTATTAGAAGAAAAGTGATGCTTCCTTCCCCAGCAGCCATCAACTGTCAGTGGTTTCTCTATTAGGGGTGGGGCATAAGGAGCCCCTTCCTTCGAAATTCTGGAATTGTCATCCGGCTTGACCTTGCGCAGATAATCAGAGCCATTGTGAATCCAGGCGTGCAATGGCCCTGTCATGTGCAGAAGACTGCACGTCACAGCTCTCCTCCTTACCATTTGGCACTCACATGCTTTCCACCACCCCTTCCACCATGTTACCTCAGCCTTGGGGAGGAAGCTTGGTAAAGATCTCCCCATCCACGGCAGATTCTCACAAGCCTTTTTCCTCAGCCCTTTGAACAGTTATGAGTCTACATTAACCACTGCCCACTGCAGTAGGAAGCTTCTCTGACCCAGGCCGAGCATAGCACACATCTATGGTATAAACACAAAGATTTAGAAGGAAGGTTGACAGAATGACACTTAGCAAAAACAGTTATCAATAGGTTCACCTCTTGTGCCTGTGACTTCCCTAGTCATGGGTTTTCACCGTGTGGAAGTACCAAGCATGAATTCCCTCCTGTGGAGCAGACCTCAAATTCTCTCAGGGGAAGTGCTTGTTACCTCCACAAAGAGTCTCATCACTATTGTACCAATGGAGACATTTTGCCTCCTAGCTCAGTATTAGAGCATGCAGAGTCTATGTTTTCTTTTGAGACAGGGTTTCCCCATAGCCCTAACCTGGAATTTGCTGTGTAGACCAGGGTGGCCTCAAACTCACAGATATATCCCTCTGTCTCTGTCTCCCAAATACTGGAATTAAAGGGGTGCAGTCAAGCACATAAATGTAATGATACAAATCAGAGTGCTAAATCTGGCCCAGTGCTTAAAGGCTCACCAGATGTAGCTCTCATGTACTGACACTTTATTTACTGACTATTCATGTAAACTACACAAACTAGGGCTCAAGCAGGAAATTAAGCTTGCTTAAGCTCTAAGTAGACTCAGCCCTCAAATGCATGATTTTGGGTTCCAGGAACTCTGTGCCCTCCCCTTCCTGGGCTTTTTCTATTTTTTTCTTTTTCATTTCTTTCCTCACTCTTTTTCTTCCATACCATCCATCTTCTTTGTGTCATTTTCTTTTTCTTTTTGAATGTTATGATAATCTTCAACATGCCAGTGTCTTGTTCCTTTCTGAGATAATAGGGTGAAGGGAGCATTGTCATATGCAAATGTCTTACTAGTCTAAAAAAGACTTGTCTAGATTAACCCTGGGCATCTGGGTGCAGATTAACCAGACCTCAGATTGTGGATTTATCTACTGAGTGTCCACTCCAACTAATTTCAAGTAAAACTCTTTGGTATCCTTTGAAGTTTTGACATAGTTTCCTACCAGGGAATTTGATATTTTTATAATTTTTGATAATGCAAGAAATTAGGTTAATGTAGCAATGTGGAAGTGTCTTAGAGCCACACTGGAACATGAAACCATCAGTATTTCTGTTGCTTAAAAATATAGACTTGGGCTTTTGGCAACATGGCCTGCTCCCATTTGACTGGCTTAAATTCATTTCTGTATTCTTGGCAAAAGATCAAATTGTATTGTATGAAGTACACAAAAATTTGATATTTTTTTAAAAAGAAAAAAGTCTAAAAAAGAGAAAAAAGAAATACAAGCATGTGAGAAGGGGTGAAACAGAGATTGAAGCATTGAAATAATAAAAAAAATCTTACTATATTGCAGAGTCTGCCTTAGAGTGAGATAATAGGATGGGAATCTACTGCTTCCAGATGTATAATGTGAGGGCTTGACCATGTTTAACATGATGCTAGTATAATAGAAATGATTTTCTATTCACTATGCCCCCAAATACTAAGGATCTAGTGGTCAATTGAAAGGGCTTCAGTCCCTGTGAGACAGACACCAAGAATTCTGTCCTTACAGCAGGGCCATCTAGGGCTTGTCAGGAGGGTGACTTTGGCTCTAGGGATTTTTCATTCACACACTGACTTCAGAAACACAGCCTGTCAGTAAGAGACGTGTTTGCACTGTGTTCAGAATCATGGATTTGTACCTTTGAATTACAGGAATCTCTGGAAGATAATTTGCAAAGGTATTATGTTGAGAGGCAAGCCTCCCTCAGTTAGAAATTTTAGCATGTTAGCTTGTTAATGGCTAATTCAGCCTCTATGGAGATCAATTACAGGTTTGAGGCAACAGAGAACAACTTAAGAATATGAAAATGGGTCCACCTTTGTACTGGACTCAAACAGAAAGAAAATTCTAGAAAAATTCTATACTAGAATTTAAACAGTAATCACCAATAAAAGAGAAAGGAAAAACAAAACAAAACAGGGGAATAGCTATCACAGAAAAAAAAAAAAAAAGGGACATGCTATATCTTAACTGCTTAACACCAGGTGTAGAAACCCTCTCAGGCTTGCTTCTTTACAAGTGTATAGAACCCCAGAGACACCCCAAGCATTCTATCAGTTGAACATTCCTTACGTTATTTGACCTTACATCATTTTTCAGACACCACAGACTACAAACGAAAGCATTTTGAGTAAATGCCTTTGAGCAGTGAGTTTTGATCTTTTTCAGTCTTTTATTGCTTGCTTTAGTCTCCTGAGAGCAAGTTGGACTGGGAGAAGCTGGCAACAGTCGCAGAGCAGGAGGCCTGCAGGTGCCGGAGGAGGGTGGTGGGGGCGGCGACGGCGACGACGACGACACGGGGACGTGCTTCCTCTAACATGGATTCCCTGGACTAGCACTACATAAGCTCGTCTTTTCTTCTGATCCCCACAACCTGACATTAAAATATATCCCCGAAGAAGCATTATAGAAGACCCCATTACACACACACACACACACACACACACACACACACACACACACACAGAGAGAGAAAAAGAGAGAGAGAGAGAGAGAGAGAGAGAGAGAGAGAGAGAGAGAGAGAGAATATATATCCATGGTTCTAAACATTAACAGTCAGATGACCATTTCACAAGTTGTTTTTTTTGTTGTTGTTGTTTTGTTTCGTTTTGTTTTTCCAAACAGTATTCTTCAATTTAGGCAACAGAAACTAAACTCACAAGAAGCCTAATCCTGTGGTTTCACTTGCTTATGATTTACTACTTTGGGCTGTTACACAGCTGAGCAGTATGTTATTACTCTTGGCAGCTTTGCTGTCAATAACCCTTCTGTCATATGGGTTATACCAGACACGGTTATCCCAGTTATTTTTCAAGGACTCAAGGCCATGTTTGTAGAAGCCACTGACTTCAACCATGCTTGAGCAAGTGTTTGTGGGGTGACTGAAGCACCCATCTGGGTTACTCTAAGATGAGCATAAAGGAGACATTCTTAGGAGTCAAAAGGGCAGCAGAACCTTAAAGTCATATACACCAACCACCAAGTTTCCCAGCGTCTTGTTCCAGACCACCAGAGTGGACCCTTGTACTCTTTAGACACTGGTCCTTTTCTAAGATCCCTCCCCCTCCCTGACCTAAGAATAAACACAGCTTGAAACTTACCTTCTTGAGATAAGGCGCTAGCTCTCCATTTTTTTTTTTTCAGTTTTGCTGGCTTACCAAATAGATATTTTTTTAAACTTTTATACAAATTTTTATTGTATTTGTTTGTGTGTGTGTGTGTATGTGTCTGAGGGGTGTGCATTAGTACACACACTTCCTTCCTTCCTCCCTCTCTCTCATCCCATGGTGAACGTGTCACGTTCAGAGAACAATTTGCAAGAGTCATTTATCTCCTTCCACCATTTGGGTCTGGGGAGTTGATGGTGGGTGGGGCCAGTTTGTCAGCCTCTACCCCTTGCGTCTTCTTGCCAGCCCAATATCTTTGTTATTTTTCTTTTCTTCAACATCCTGTTCTGGATTCACTGGGTCCTTTTGTAACTGGTGAGTGAACAGCTTTTGGTTCAGAAACAAAACCATCTCCGGACATCTTATCTTAGGCTGCAGGAAAAGAGTAGAGCGGCAGCAGGTAGAACCTACAGGTGGATGTGAGAACTGTCTGGGAACAAAGAGGCTTCTGTGCAGCCCAAGATCAAGACTCAGCTCACATAATTGCCAGGGTGGAGGCAACTGTGCCAACCACTCTTGCTTTCTTGTCACTCAAGAATAAAACTATGAGAGATAGCCTAGCGGTTAAGAGCACCGACGCTCTTGCAGACGACCCGGGTTCGATCCCCAGCACCCACATGGCGGCTAAGAACCGTCTGTAACTCCAATTCCAGGAGAACTCCAGTTCCAGGGGAAACCGAGACCCTCTTCTGACCTCCGCGGCATTGCACGACACGGTGCATCAACCTAAATGCAGACAGTCATTAATACAATACAAAAGACAAAATAAAATAAAAAAAAAAAAAAAGAATAAAACTATTGAGGCAGAAAACCTGGATATCTGAGTTCAGGCAACATAACTGCCATCTTCAGCCCGATTCAGCTTGCCAATGGACTGCTCACTGCATCAAACATACACTCACATCTCAGGATTTGGAGCCAGGATCCAAAATGTGAGAGAGCAAGTATCACTTGCTTTTTCTGAGTCTGGGTTACTTCACTTAGCATATAGTAGTTTTTAAGGCCATCCACTTACCTGCAGATTTCATGATTTTATTTTTCTTTTCTGTTGAGTAGAACTCCACATTTTCATTATCCATTCATTGGTTCAGGGACACTTAGGTTGTTTCTATTTCCTAGCTATTGTGAAAAGAGCCACAAGAAACATGGCTGAGCAAGTATCTCTGTAGTAGCATATTCAGTCCTTTGAGTATATACCAAGGAGTGCTGCAGCTACATCATATGATAGATCTATTGAAAGGCAAGTGGCACAATGTTATTGTTATATTTCTTTCTATCTGAAAGCAACTGTGATGTTATAATGTGAATCTCTTACCGAGCCCTAGAATTAATTTACCACTTACTTTCAGACATGGTAATTAATGTATATGGGCAGAAGGTATATATTCATATTTTAGAGTAATTTAAAATTAAAGGGAAAAATGTGAACTCCTAAACATATATTGGAGTTAACATACAGTTTATTCCTGGAGGACATAATTCTGGTACACATATGACATTTATATAGGCATATTTTGGAGCAATACAATCGGGCAACAACATAAGGACTGGGTCAAAGAACGGATTGATATAGTTAAATGTTGCCCAAAACAATAAACCTTTGCAGAGAAAAACTTTAAAAAGATTGAGAGAAAGATGCAGGACATGTATGGCACAATGCATGATCTGGGGTGGGGTGGGGGGAAGGGAAAGGGGAACATGCCTAAATTGAACTGAAAAATGATGTCTGAAGTACAATTCCTGCAGTTAGAGCAGCAAAGCTAGCTAGGACTTGGAAATTTATCAGATAATCCAAGAGCATTTTGGATAATGAAAATTTAGGGAAAGAAAGTTTTAGTGTTTAATCTTCTCAGTTTGATGATATTTAGAATCCCATAGAAACAAATATTCCAGAGATTGTTTTTACATTACTTTTGAGGGATTATATAGATTACATTAATTGAGGTGGGAAGATCTACCCTAAATGTGAGAAGTACCATTCCCTGGTTTAAAGTTCCAGACAGAAAGATGAGGTGAGCTGAATCATCACTCTCTGCTTTCTGACTGTGGGCACAATGTGACCAGCTGCCTTCTGTCCCTGTGCCATACTTCCTGCCATGATGAACTGTATCCACTGGAACTGTACACAAAAATAAACCCTTCCTTTCCTGAAGAAAAAAAAAAAAGAAAGAAAAAGAAAAAAGAAAAAAGAATTCTCCTCAGTGATGTCCATAGTAGCATTCTACACCACCATTCATTATCATTTATTTCTTGATCTTAGCCATTTTGGCTTGGCAAGATGAAATCTTAAAGTGCTTTTAATTTGCATTTCCTTAATCACTAAAAATGTTAAACACTTTTTAAAACATTTCTTAGCCAGTTTCATTTTTTCTTTTGAGAGTTCTCTTCAAATATATAGTCCATTTTTTAATGTAATTGGATCATTTGTTTTCTTGATTCTTTTTTTTTTTTTTCTGAGTTCTTGTTCTGGAAATTAATACTGTTTCTTTTTGTGCTCTATGTAATACAGTTTGAAATCTGGTATGGTAATCCCCCCAGCATTTTATTTATTTATTTTTTGTTCTTGGTTGCTTTGATTTTCTAGGGTTTTTGGTACTTCCATATGAATTTTAGGATTTTTTTTCTATTTCTTTGTGGACTGTCATGTCATTTCAACTGGGATTGCATTGAATTTGTAAATTGATTTTGGTAATATGGTCATTTTCACAATATTAATTCAATGAATCCTTGACCACCAGAAGTCTTTCTATGTTTTAGTGTCCTCATCTCTTTCTTCAAAGATTTGAATTTTTTTATTGTAGAGCTCTTTCATGACTTTGGTTAGATATGTTCTTTGAGGCCGTTTTGAGTGGGAGTGATTCCATGAGCTCTTTCTCTGACCACTTGTTATTGTTATGTAAAAAAGCTACTGACTAGTGATTTTCTTTTTTTATTTTTATTTATTTATTTTCTATGTGTATGAATATACTGTCTGCATGCAGGTTTGTGCACCCCTGTCATGCAATGCCACAGAGGTCAGAAGAGGGTGTTGGATTCCCCTGGAACTGGAGTTCTCCTGGAACTGGAGTTAAAGACGGTTCTCAGCAGCCATGTGGGTGCTGGGGATTGAACCCGGGTCCTCTGTAAGAGCAGTCGGCACACTCTTAACCACTAGGCTATCTCTCCAGCCCGACTAGTGATTTTCTTAAGTTGACTTTGTATTCTGCCACCTTGCTAAAAGTGTCGATCATTTCTAGAAGTTTCTGCTGGAATTTTTTTTTAGCTCTCTTTTGTATAATATCACCTGAAAGTAGGGATATTTTGACTTCTGGTTTTCCAATTAGTACCCTTTTAATTTTCATCCCTTGTCTTATTGCTCTAGCCAGGGTTTCAAATGCTATATTGAAAAGGAGTGGGGATCATGGACTAACTTGTCTTGTTCCTGATTTCATTGGGAGTGCTTTGAGGTTTTCTCCGTTTAGAATGGTGTTGGCTGTCAGTTTATCTATGTAGCTTTAATTATGTTGAGCCATGTTCCCCCAGTAAAATTTGCCCTAGGACTTTTATCATGAAGTCATGTTAGATTTTTGTCAAAGGTTATTTCTGCATCTATTTATATGATTATGTGATTTTTGTCTTTAAGTCCATTTTTATGATTTATTATATTTATTAACTTATGTATACTGAACCATCCCTAAATCTCTTGAACAAACCCTACTTCATAATGGTGGTTGATCGTTTTAATATATGATAGTACATGGGCTGCAAATGTTTTATTGAGAAATTTTGCAACTATGTTCATTAGGGATATTGGCCTATAGTTTTCCCTTTAGGTTATGTCTTTTTGTATTAGGGTAATACTGTCTTTGTAGAAGGAGTTTGGAAGTCCTTTCTGCCATGAGCATGGACTAGCCTAGGCCAAGTCCAAAGGAATCCAGGACACAAATTATATACATATATATATACATATATATATGTTATATATTATATATTATATATATAACGCAATTTAATTTTATTAATTCCACACAGGTTTATTCTATAGTTCTAAAATCCTACTTCTATAGTTCCAAAACATCATCATTTTATCCTGGACTGGCCTACTTCCCAAGGCCACTCACCTAAGGTGTCTCTTAGCCCCTTGGAAGCAATGGACATCATCCTCACCAGGGAGTTCCAAGAAGTTAGCTGACTGGCTCGAGCGATCTCTCTATCAGTTCGGTGCTGGGGCAGCTTCCAGGCGAGCCTGTCCAGGCAGCATCAGAGACCCACAAAATCAGCATGTACTTCAGGCGAATGGGCTGTCAGGGAAGCAACATGGCCGGGTTGTTCTGAGCTGCAGTTCGTGTGTCTGTTTCAATCTTTTTTAATAATTTAAGCAGAATTTGTCGTTGTGCTTTTCAGAAGGTCTTGTGGAATTCTGTTTTAAATCCACCTAGACCTGGGCTTTTCTTAGGATGGCTTGGTATTACTGTTTTAATCTTCTTATTCATTATTAGTCTAAGTTGTTGATCTCATGTTGGTAAATTTTAGTGGTTTGGTTGAATAAAAACTCATCCATTTCTTTTAGATTTTCTAATTTAATGGAATATATGTTTTAAAGTATTCCCTTATAATGTTCTGGGTTACTTTGATATCTCTTGTAACCTTCTTCATTACTGATTTTGTTTATTTGGATCTGTTCTTTTTTTCAGTAAGTTTAGCTAAGAGTCTGTCAATCTTGTTTATCTTTTCAAAGAACCAGCTCTTAGATTCATTGATTCTTTGCGTTACTTCTTTGTTTCTATTTCATTGATTTCTTCTTTGATTTTTATCATTTCTTCTCATCTTCTTGGCTTGGATTTGGTTTGTGCATGTAATATGTGTCCTCAACCAATTTCTTAAACTGTAGATGGCAGTTTAAGAATGCGGCTGTCATGAAAATTTGCCATAGTTATGGTTTCTAAATGTACAACTATTATTAATTCAAGAAGTTGGGAGATGACTCAGCTCATATACGCAGGTTTGTGCAGCTATAGAAACCTGAATTTGATCCTTAGAGTCCACATGAAAGTTGTATTCTCTGGGCTGGAGAGATAGCCTAGTGGTTAAGAGCACCGACTGCTCTTGCAGAGGACCCGGATTCGATCCCCAGCACCCACATGGCAGCTAAGAACCATCTGTAACTCTAATTCCAGGAGAACTCCAGTTCCAGGAGAATCCGAGACCCTCTTCTGACCTCCACGGCATTGCACGACATGGGTGCACAAACCTACATGCAGACAGTACATTCATACACATACAAAAATAAATAAAATAAATAAATAAATAAAAGTTGTATTCTCATCATTGATGATTACAAAGTTAAAACATTAATGAATCTCGAAAATGTTGAAGATGCTCTATGTCCTATAGTATCAAATATTCAGCCAAGATTTAATTCTTTATGTAAAAGTAAATAAGCACACACATTTCATTAGTATGTGTGACAATTAGTGTTGATTGACAATTTCACAGAATCTAGATTACCTGGGAAAATAGCCTCTGGGAATGCCCATGTGAGATTATCTTGATTATGTTAACTGAATAGGAACCTAATTTCTCACTGTGGGATGTCCATTCTCTAGCTAGGATCCTGGATATATAGGTGAAGAAGGGGATCCAGGCAGGAGCCTGCGCTCATTACTCTCTTCCTGATTGAGGATGTGATGTGTCCAACTGCTTTCAACTCCTGCTGCCTTATCTTTTCTGCCTGATGAACTGTGCCCTAGATCTGTGAACCAGAATGACATTTTCTCCCTTAAGTTGCTTTAATCAGGGTACTTTATCACAGCAATGGGAAAAGTAAATAAAATAGTGTGTGAATTGCCTTTCACCTTTAATAAATTTTAAAATTATGTGTACCAAAGAATTATTTCTAATTTTCTAAAAATATTGTAATTGGTTGTGTGTATGTGGTGTGTGTGGTGTGTGTGTGGTGGGTGTGTGGTGTGTGGTGTGTGTGTGGTGTGTGTGTGTGTGTGTGTGTGTGTGTATTCCATGGCACACATGTAAAGATCAGAGGACATCCTGCAGGAGTCAGTTCTCTCCTTCTACCATGTGGGTCCTAGAAACTGAACTCAAGTCGTCAGGCTTACCACTAAGTATCCTTACCTTCGAAGCCACCTTGTAATCCCTAAAATAAATTTCTTAATTTTTTTATTACCAAATGTTTGGTTTCAAGCTTGTTTTATAGACCTGTATATAAATTGTATGTACCTATATACCCAGACCAGGATCACACTAAATTTTCTTGGCCAAAAATGGATCATGAGTGAAAAAAGTTGTAAAGTCCTTAGGGCCTATGGACTGTTTATAGGAAAAAAATCTGCTGCATAAACCTAATGACCTAAGTTCAGTCCCTGAGACCCATTGCATGAGAGAACCAACTTCCAAAGTTTATCCACTGCTCTCCACACATTCTCTGTGGCACATGAACACACACACACACACACACACACACACACACACACATACACACACACCCCAAAATAAAACACTTTTTAAATGCCTTATCTCAGGTGATTCTGAACATAGCAAAATAGATAATTAAAAGAAACCACAAGAAGGGCATTCCTTGTCAACTTGACACCAAACAATATCTCCCTACATCAGGCTAAACTTCCAAATGAAAACAGCAACACAGATTCCACATGATATGACTATCCCAAGTAACAACCCAAAACACATCAGTTATTCTCTCAGAATGTATAACAACATACCTTAAGGAATGCTAACTCTTTGATACCTCATAACTTAAAGATGATAATGCAGACTTACAAAACTTAGGTCATGTATTAATCAATGTTATGTTACGAGATAAAGGAATAGGAGCAGAAAGAAAACACAAATATCTGCTTAAATATGCATCTATGCAAAATAAGATAGAAATTCTCACAACAATTACAATCCTTGTTTATGTAACTGGCCACATGGTCTTATCTGATATTTATATCTACCTTCTACTACACATTCTACATTCTTTTCACACTCTGCAAGAACTTCAGAAGATTTTGGTTCTTTTCATGGAGGGGTGGATGACTCTAGGCCTTCATTCCTGAAGGGTCATTTATCATCTTACCTGATCCAGTTGTTATAGTATCCCACTGGCCTTAATACATGGTAAAAATAAGAGACACTGTACAGAATCTCTGGTACTCAGAACATACCGTCCTTACCTCCAATGTAGAGTAGTAGTGTAATTTCATCCTACATTAATTGCCTCTTCTAGCATTGTAATTTCTCTTTTTTTCTTTTTTTTTAACTAGAGGTCAGAAGTAAGTAATTTCTTTCATAACCTAACAACCCAAACACACAAGGAGCCAAGTGGTCAAGGGGAAGTCTTAGCTTCTGGTTCCTCCTGGTGGAAGCGCTTTGCCTTTTGGAATCAAGTCTAGGGCAGCAGGGGTCACGGGAACAGGAAACAAATCTTCTGATGGTGGTGCAACAGAGGCGGGTGGCACTAATCTTGTTTCTGCCCCTTAATTCCTGGACTTATGAATTCTAGCAATGGAGAAACAGTACCATATATAAGATGCTGATTGCTAGTATATACAGCTTTTCAGAGACCCTTGACCCAGCCCTACAAACTATTGCCACCTGACTTTCATTGTAGCTGCACCTCTGAAAGGCCTTTCCATCACTCTATCACTTTATCAAGCCAGATGGTTCAGGATGGTGAGGAACACGGTAAGACCAGTGAATTCCATAAGCTTCTCAGGAGCCTACTGCCTCATTTCTTTGGCTCTGAAGAGAATTTCTTGGTCAGAATACCATGACAGTGGATAAGACACTACCTTGTTGCTTGTTTGGGAAGAACGTGTGCAGGAAAGGCAGATTCATATCAAGAATAAGTATCTATTCTGGTAAGGACAAAGTGCTACCCTTTCTGTGGTAAAAGTGGTCCAGTGAAATCAACTTCCTGTCAGGTCATTCTATCAGGGCATAGCACCATACTGGGGATTCAGAGTTGGTATCTGATTCTACCAGATTTGGCACTCGAAGCAGTTGTAGCCAGAGTAATAGACCCAAGTAAGGAATGTGCTGACTCTAAATCCAAATAGGTTACTAAACCTTGTGCTTCTTCCTTGATGGTTGGAGAGACCAGGTACAACAAATCAACTCTGAATTTAAGGAGGATCTCCATATATTCCATAGCATACATTTCCCCTCTTTTTTCTGATTCTGGTTGGAATCCTTGTCATAGTGATGTGTGTCATGAATTTGACCTTATGTCTGTCTCTGCCCTTCCCTCACACTCTAGAAAAGCTGCATCATTCTGTAAGATTCACAGCTGTAGTCATAAAAGTCCCAGTACGAGGTTTCAGAACAATTGAAAGAATAGCCAATGGCACAAACAGGATTTCGTTTTCCTGCAGGAAGCAACTCTTTGAATTAATAAAGAATGTTCATGTATACAGTGTAGAACACAAAGTCCTTTTCCCAGATTTGTAAACCTCACTCTCTAGATATGCTGCCAACTCTGTTAACACAATGACGGCTTTCATGAAGCTGCAATGCAAAGAAAAAAAAATAGGTGCCGCCATACAGGTTGGATGCATGAGGCTCTCGGGTCCCACTTGTCTTATTGTGGTGACACAAGAATCATTGATGCTGTAGGGGAATTGAGAAAACAAAGATTCTTTATGAGTCAGTTTACTGTTTAAGCAGAAATAGGGAGAACAATAATTCAAGACTTCATTGTGCCCACCTTGACTTTCAGATGGAGAATGCAAACCAAATTAGGTTTGAAAAGTAGTCTGTTCTCTTCCTCTCACTGAGGAGAGAAGAAACTCCACCTGCCTTCCAAGGAGTCAGTGTTCCTTGAGGAAATCCTGGTGAAATCATTTACTTGATGGGCCATAAGCCACATTGGGATTTGCATAGGATTTTACTACTATTAAATTCCTAGAATTTTTCAATGTTCAGAGGTAACTGGAATACAATTAAAAACTAAGAACAAGAGATCAAGAAAACAAAAGATACCAAATGCTGGAGAGGTTGTGGGGAAAGGGGAGCACTCATTCATTGCTAGTGAGAATGCAAACTCCTGCAACCCCTATGGAAAGCAGTGTGGAGAACTCTTTTAAAAAAAAATACCTTTAATGATGATTTGTATATTTCATACATTATCTTTCAGTCCAATTTAGACATATTCCCCTCTCCCTGCCCCCCCCCCAAGTTCATGCCTTCTGCCATACATGTCTTGCACCTTTCTCTCAGTCTTTCCTAAGTGTTTCACTGCAGGGGGTTGTTGTTTTGGGCAGAGTTTAACTGTGTCAGTCAGTTCTTTGACCCAGTACTTATGCTGTTGCTCCCACACCTTTATATTTCTCCAACATATGCCTATATAACCATCACATATGTATCAAAATTATGACCTCCAAGAATAAATTGTATGTTAATTCCAAAATATGTTTAGAGATTCACATTTTTCCACTTTAATTTTATATTACTATAAAATATGGATACATATCTTCCACACATCTACAGTATTTACAGAGTCTGAAAATAAGTGGTAGGTCAATTCTAGAGCCCATAAGAAAGATTCACATTATTACAACACAGTTGCTTTCAGATAAAAAGAAATGTAACAATAATGTTGTTCACCTTGCCTTTCAATTGGGGATTTGGTGTTAGCATACCCAAATGAGGGAGACCATTTGCCACTTGTTTTTCTGGATCTGTGTTAGTTCACTTAGCATAATGGCTTCAAGTTCCATCCATTTATCTGCAAAGTTCATGATGTCATCTTTCTTTTTTTAAATTTATTTATTTATATATTTTTTATCAAATCTAGAACCATGTCCCCCCCATCCTGCCACCCCACCAGAGCTCATGCATTCTGCCAAACATGCTTTTCATCTCTTTCTCAGTCTTTCTCAATATTCTCCATGTGGAAGTTGACTGTTTTGAACAGAAGTTCACTGTTTCAGTCAGTTCTTTGATGCAGTCCTTTCTGTTGTTGTTGTTGTTGTTGTTGTTGTTTCCAATATGCATCATTCCCAACTGCTTTGGCCAAAATTTCAAGGTGGTGCACAAGAAATACTTACAACTAGGTAATTGGCACTAGCATCCGCAGATGAGGGATACCATTCGTCATTTGTTTTTCTGGGACTGTGTTACTTCAGTCAGCATGATGTCCTCTAGCTCCAGCCATTTTCCTGCAAAGCTCATGATGTCGTCTTTCTTTTTTTTTTGCCGTTCATTTCCCTTTATTCATTTGTCCTGCCCTCTGTCTGGTTTATTTTATTTTCAGATTCATTTGTTTGTTTGTTTGTTTGTTTGTTTTGGTCTTTTTGAGATGGGTCTCCCTGTAGCTCCTGGAACTCACTATGTAGACCAGGCTGGCCATAAACTCCTAGAGATCTGCCTGCCTCTGACTCCCAAGTGCTGGGATTAAAGGCATGTGCTGCCACACCAGGTGCAGATTCAATTCTTTTTTAAAAAAAATTTTTTTATCTGTATGAGTGTACTGTCTGCATGTAGGTTGGTGCATCTGTGTCGTGTAATGCCACAGAGGTCAGAAGAAGGTGTTGGATTCCCCTAGAACTGGAGTTAAAGATGGTTCTTAGCTGCCATGTGGGTGCTGGGAATCAAACCCAGGTCCTCTGCAGAAGCAGTCGGCACTTTTAACCGCTGAGCCATCTCTCCAGCCCCAAGATTCAGTTTTGTTTTTTTT